>OY856187.1:98809222-98997825 GCA_963693315.1 Diogma glabrata
AATGTCGTGAAAGTGAACAAAAAATCTACTACGGTTTTCTAAAATACAATAAATAGTTTATAAGTTAAAAGTTTCTGAAAATTGTGAACTATCTGTTAATGTTAATTATAAACTAGAACATAAGTGATTGTGTAACTAAAAAACAAATATAAACTAGAATTCCGTTACATCTTTTGTATTAAATAACAGTGCCCAAACGATTCCATAACACCGTTAATAATATAAGTAGTGGATCATCAAACAAAATATTATAGTACTACATAACGGCATCTTCATTTTACTAAGTAGTGTACAAACAAATATTACACTACATTTCATAATTTAGTAGTGACAGACTAAACAACAGTTGCACTACAATTTAATTACTAAGTAGTGTGAAGAGGGAAACCCTTTGGCACTACACCGCCAGCAAATTCCTCGCTGTAAATTTTATTTTTGAAAAAACCTTTTCCGATTCAACATCGGTTAGTATGGAGAATAAAAATCAATGTACATTGATATACTCATACATATGAGTTATTTCACTAACTTTATTACGCACTGCCCGAGTTTTGTGATTTGAAAAATTATCCAGAACAAACCATGCCCCTGTGATGTTACTTGTTAGCTTTAGCCAGTTTACCAAATAATTCTTCAATTGGAATGTAATAAAAATATCAGCATTATATAAAATATCAGTTTGATATTATTTTACTATGTATTATTCCATGTAAGTTTACGGCCGCAATGAGCGAAACATTTCGTCCTCTCACAGTTGGTACTATTATATGAGCACCAGCATTTATCTTTGATCTAGCCTTCGTTCTGCGAAGAAGGCAGTTAAAACCATATTCGTCAAGAATCACTATTTTATCCCGTGTTTGTAGAGCGGTTTCCTGAAAAGTGCATTGCATATTGCTTACGTTGCTCAATTGCCTTACACTACTCATACGATCTAAATTTCTTGTAACATTTTTCTTGTAGTTTTTTATTAAAAAATATTAATAAATTTTTTATCTTTGTAATATTTTTTTGAAAAATTGATTTTGAAATGAAAAAAATTGAATTTGAGTTAAATATATTTGAATTTGAAATAAAAAAAAATTGAATTTGAAATAAAAAAAATTGAATTTAAAATGAAAAAAATTGAATTCAAAATAAAAAAATTGAATTGGAAATGAAAAAACATGAATTTGAAGTGAAAAACCTATATCACGAGTTCTCATCCATTGTCTTCGACGAGTATTTCTTAGAAGAATCAAAATTAGAACTTCGTTGCTTAAAATTAATTTATCGTTATAATGGACCCTAGTCAAGGGTGTTGAAGACCATCTAGCGTCTATGATGGAATCAGTTACAAATTCTATAGCTGAATCAATTTCTTATATACTGCTTAATTCCGTACAAGGAGTGTTGTGAAGCAAACTTGAACTAATATTGTTTACATAAGCCGTCCAGTCAGTCATTTTGTAATTATACCTTTGGTTTCCTACTGATTTGCCAGATTAATTGAAACTGAGCTGTGAAATAACTGGGAAGTGATCAGAACATAGCTCGTAAACAGTATCAATTTTAACAATAGGGTAAAGATTATTAGAAAGAAACAACAACCGCATACCACTTGTGCTGTGTCTTGTATGGTTATCTGGCGTTACCACGATACAATTATCACTATTAACAGAGTAATCATATAATGTTCTGCCACCTCTATTATTTCGAAAACAATTCCAACTAGTGTGACGACAATTAAAATCAACCACCCGCTATATAGGCTTCATTACTCATTGTTAATTTAATGATGTCATTTCTTAAATTATTGTCAGTGTTGCAAAACGTAAAGCAAAAAGAAATAACGAAATGAAATAGCTAAATAATTACTTTCATAACGTTTTAAAAATTAAATTTCGTTAAAATTCAGTATTTTAGTATAGATGTAGATGATACCATATTTAGTCTCTATGCAACTAATTAAAAAATATAACAGTCGTTGCGTGGCAATGAAAAATTATTTAAACCGATCGACACTGTTTTCGATCCTGAGGAAGTTTTCGACTATCCTGTTAAATTCTTGAATGCATTGGATTTAGCGTAAATTCCACCACATAATTTGCGATTAAAGATTGGTTCACCAACCATTTTGCTTTGAAAATTGAAAGCACAAAAGCTCATGGGCATTGTGCTTGAAACTACTATTTTAAAGTTTCAAGGTGCAATTGTTCTTCTACCACGGATCCCAATGATTCCTTCATACTCGCATATTCATTAAAAACTTTTGCAATATCGAATTTTCTTGGCATTCGCAATGACTATTAATAAGTCAAAAAGCCAAACAATATCAATTAATGGGTCGCATCTAGAAAACCATCGCTTTTCACATGTTGCGCGTAAATGAAACTCGGCCTCCTCAGTAGATGTAATACATGTTTTACTCCGTATCACATTTATAAGTCCTATACTCATCCCTGCATGGAGTATTGTTATCAAGTTTCAGGCGCTGCATCTGTTACCATCCTGGCTCTTTCGGACTCTTGTAAAGCCTGGACCTTACAACTTAAAATAAATGCCTAAGGCATCCATTTATCCAAGGGTTTTTTTTTTTAAACATTCTAAAAATGATACATGAATAAGCGGACTAAACCATGCGCGGACTCTACCGCGGAAAAATCTCTAATATAAAAACTAATTTAGCAGACCATTAGATCTAAAACAACAATTCAATTCAAAAGAATTAAAAAAAAGAGGACATAAAAATATCTTAACTAATTGTATTTTGATGGTGAACACTGGAGCGTTATAATTTTTATTATTTTTTTTGTTTCCCAAAATTGTCTTTGACTAGTTGAAAGTGGATTAAAATTAAATGATGCTCGAACTATAAGCCGACAACTCTTCTGCATGTAATCTTGTTATTATTATATTAGTACGTTCCATACGACCAAATCGAACGGAAAATCATTCAGTTAGAAGCATGTTACCTGAATATGATGTTGGTTCCATTGATGGTCCTGAACAAATACATCACCAATGTGCTAGCGCGTACAATGTGCTATGCATACATATCCAATTGCATGTCCAAAAATGTTTCCAGCTTATGACACGAAAGCTAAACATTACACTAGTGTAATTAAAAACGCAAATTTTATTTTTGTTTTCGTATATATATATTTTTCTATCTTTTGTTTTTTGTTTTTTTGCATATTTTTATTCTTTCATTGTATTTCTCATTTTTTTTTTATAATTGATCCACTCACAGAAAAATTAGCGTCAACACCAACAATAATTAATTTAATATCATTAGAAATAAACTTAAAAAAATTTCAAATAATCTTGTGAACAAATTAGAATCAGAATGAACTCGACACAAATATTTAAATTAATCATTAATCGAACTTTTTTATTTAAAAAAAACCAAACTGAATTTAATTTTAATTATTTTTTCAAATCAAATCAACTTTTAATTTTCGATTGGAAAATCGCAATCCAATTTTTAAGTTTTGATTGATTTTATAAATAAAATCATACTGACCATCAATTATGAAAAATGCTTTGTTTAAATAATCTAAACGAATGGGAGCGAAGGAGATGACCATTCAAAAAAAATTTGTATATTTCTCTCTGTTGTTTTAGTTTCCCAAACAAAGGAATTTAATCGGTTTTTTTGAACGAGATCGTCAACCAATTATAAAAAAAAAGAAAGAAGGATCGACAACATATAATTCGTGTTTGCTTTGTTTTCAGTTAGCAAAGTTATGTCAAGAAAATGAAATAACAATATCGTTAGCATTCTAATTTCTAAATGAAAAAGATGATAATAACTTCAAACATGAGATTGTATCAGACAGTATCAACAAAAATAAAAAAAAATGCATTTACAACTACATGAGTTCTACATTTTGTTTGATCAAAACAAAGTAGAAGAATGTTTACGAATTTAAGCAATGTTAATTGTGAGACTGATAGTTTTTTTTAATAGAAATTGATACTGAATCAACACGACGTGTTGTTGTAGCAATGCGATTAATTAATGGTATTGATAATGAACCAGGTAATGTATTTTTGTTGAACTAAGTTGTGGTTTTATGTAGTTACGGATGTTAAACTTTAGGATTACCAAGTAGTGAGTTTATAAGGGAGAGAAGAAATAGAACAGTGTGGTGACTGAAGAGAATGTATCCTTGACTGTTCGTTGACCGTTAAATCTCACTACCAAGGCATACATTTCCTTCAGTCTACCAATACAGAACCTGAACTCGTTCTGGAGTGGGGTGTAGACTCTCTTATAAATACTACTGGTTAGATAATTCCTCAGATTGCGGCATAACAGACAATTTCCTGAACCGATATCAAACAAGCATTCAACAGTGAAATGCTTTTTGTGAAGATTAAGGGAAGAAAATATGTCGCAATCACCATTATTTACCGATACTAGGTATACGAATTGATGAGTCGAGTGCCTCTCCCAAGACAACCAGATGTTTAGAGTTTTTGCATGACGCTAAATGATGAAAGAAAGTACGCATTGTAGATGTTGAGTAACCATGATGAAAAATAAAGATGTTTCGAATTGCTGATGTTGTATATCCATTATGAAAGAATTTCAAATTATAGATGTTTTAAAAAAAAAATTGTTTTATTTATGTTGACTTAATGACTATTGCATCCAAATTCTTGATTGTAGAACGCCAGAGCTTGTTGATCAGCTGCATTATAGATATCGTGTAAACTGTCACGTCTCGCTGTAAAAGTTCCCCAATTGAGACATGCCGAGTCCCAGCAGACAACAAGCAGCGCAAAGTTGGTAAGCGTTCGCAAATGAGTCAAGTGACAGATGCAAGTTAATGAGAATATTTATTTAAGGTAAGTTCTATTGTAATAAAAGGAAATAAAAATGTTGACCATCATGACCATCAACCGAAGTTCCATACTTGAGAGCCCTGTTCAGTAATTGTATGTGGAACTGATGACAGATATGAGCCTAATAATCTCTTTCTACATACATCAAATTTCCCAAAAAAAACTAAAACTAAAGAAAAAAAGTCCGAGCGGCAGGTATATCCGCTAGAAATAGGTAGATTTCGGGATCAGACAGTTATGTGTGGTCTTAGAATCGGATTTATCAGATTACTTTATAAAAAACACTAATTAAAAACAGAAGTATTAAACAAACTTTAAAAATAAACATTATTTTATACAGTTTTTGGGCTCTAAGCACTTAACCTGTACCCCGATATGGCCAATTGTCAAACATATTCAGGAAACTGCTTGCCGCAACATACCCAGAAAATATTTTTAGCGTAAGTGAAAAAATGCGACCGTGAAAGTGCCGCAAAATGCCGTTGTACTTCACACAGTTTATTGCAGATAGCTAAAGAACCTTTTATTGCAGATATCTGGCTTTTTAAAAAATGATAGAAATATGTTCAAATAATCAATATTTATAAATTTTTTTACATAATTTGCCCCAAACGGCCGTTATAACGCTTTGTTTTTGACAGTTTCAAGGCTCTAGACTCTTAACCTGTACCCGGATATGGCCAGTTGTCGAACTTATCCAAGAAATTGTTTGCCGCAATACGCTCAGAAAAAAATTTTGGTCTAGGTCGAAAAATGCGACCGTGAGAGTGCCGCTAAATTCCGTTATACCTCATATCGTTATATATATATATGTATAATTTTTGTTTTGTTTTTCCGTCTCCGCTTTACATATATAGTCGTTTGGCATATATGAAATCTACCTAATATATGAAATCTACGTAAAACAAAACAAAATTCCTAATAACATATGTAATTGGTTCTATATGCAATTTGAATACAAAACAAAAATTCAAAATAAAAACAATACAAATAAATTGAAAAATTGCATACAAATGCAATCTTCGCAATTATACATCTAACGCAACGCCATACATATATACATATTAAAATTTTCATCACCTATTAAACATTTTCCATACGCGCATTGTTTTATTTAGTTATCTATTGTTATACAATACCAAGATCGTTTCCGAAATACATATAAAATAGTTTCCCAAATCACCCACATAATCGTTTAATTTTTCAAAAACAAAACAAAATTCCTAATAACATATGTAATTGGTTCTATATGCAATTTGGATATAAAACAAAAATTCAAAATAAAAACAATACAAATAAATTGAAAAATTGCATACAAATGCAATCTTCGCAATTTTTCTTTTATATATACAATATCTAAATAACCATGAAGAACAAAAATTTGGTTAATTAGATTTGGGGGTGATCATTATGGTTTTATGTTATTAAATATGAATTTTTTTAAACGCTGTGTGATATTAACACATGTTTTATTAAAGTTTATACATATCTGTTATTTTTATAGGAATTAACATGCTTAATTTTACTGTTTAATTAACACTAACTAATTATTCGGTTGGTAAATTATATAATAGCTCCCTAAAATGTTTTTCATATATAGATCCTTTTGAACGCCTATCGCACAAAGATCTATCAATTTGTTCGAATAGTATTTGCAAGTAAATGTCAACAAAACTAAAACAAAATTCAATATTAATTTTATATAAATTTTCATTTTTTTAATTTTCACATATATTAGGCTTTGTAAGATATGTAAAAGGTTTTTTGTTTAAGCTTATAAAATTGGAGCCTCTGGGGATAGAAAGCTGAAAATTTCTGAGATTATAGTTGAAAAGTTAATCTAAACGAAAATATGAGTTTAAGCAAAAGAAACTCAAAAATGATGAAGACATGGACGTTTGCGTTTGTTTTTGTTTTAACCGACCCAGGGTCTCAACCTCTGAACTTAAACAATTTATTTTTTAAGTTTTGGATAGATTTATCTACGTATTTATGTTTTGGAAGGTTTTCATTTGTAAGCTTGGTTATTTTCATCTATATCGAGGACAACAAAGTTCAGTACATTTTTAAAACAGCTGATTTTTCAGGAACCTTTTGCGCTGAGGTTTTCATTTTGCAAAAAATGATAAAAAATAGTTTAAATATTCAATATTTATCAATTTTATTTAACCATTATGATTCAAACGGAAGTTATAACGTCTTAGATTATTCGACTTTTAAGGCTCTACCCGCTTAAATGGTACCCCGATATGGCCAGTTCGCGAACTTGTCCAAGAAATTGTTTGCCGTAATATACACACATAATATTTTTGGTGTAGGTCGAAAAGTGCGACCGTGAGAGTGCCGGATAATTCTGTTATACCTCATATCGTTATATATATATATATATATATATATATATATATATATATATATATATATATATATATATATATATATATATATATATATATATATATATTATATATATATATATATATATATATATATATATATATATATATATATATATATATATATATATATATATATATATATATATATATATAAATTTTTTTTTCATTTTGATTTTCCGTCTCCGCTTATCATATATAGTCGTTTGGCACCAAAATTTTTCCGAAATTCCGAGATGAAGCACGTTACAATAGGTAGATTTTTATATGAAATCTACCTAAAAAACTACCTAATACTCTTACTGAACAGTGCCCTCAAGTACCAAAATTCAATTTCAGGTACATGAGAGACAACATAACTATATTTAGCGATGGAAGCTATTTAGAAAAATAGTAAAAAAATTTTGAAATTTAATTTAAAAAAAAATGAATGGGGAGGGTAAGCTAATACAAAATAGAGTCAGATAACCGCAGACAAAGTCTTAAGCGGCTCACATCTAACACGAAAACGTTAATATGTTAAGCATAGTGGATGATTTATTAGAACAACCAAGGTGAGAATTTTAATAAATCAAGATACTAATTAGATTAAGAATATAAAAAAAATACTAATAATTAATAAATTAATAATGATAAAAAAAAACTATTACAGAATAAATTAACAGGGATATATACTAAAGATAATACAAAATAAGTTAAGAGATTTAAAATTGATGGGGATTAATTAAATGTCATAATCGGATGTCTTTAGAAGGGTAAGTTCCCATGTCCTTACCATCTAAATTCGTACATTTGTACAGGTTCTTACCAATCTTGCATTTTATTATGGCTGGTACTAATTGTGAAGCCATTTTGGCTGATCGTTTATTAGCAGCACCACCCAAGCGATGTTGCCGTACCAAGACCCGTTGTTGTGGCCGATAGGTTTGTGGTCGAGTTCGCGTTCGCGAAGTATATTGTTGTTGAGGCCTTTGTAACGCAGCTATCAAACGTTGTTGCACGTTGGATCTGAAGTTCGCTAACTGGTTCGCATGATAAAGTGCTTCGGCAATTGGAACTTCGAGACTAGGTGTTCGTTCTTGATTACGATCACTCTGAACTAGATCAGCTATAAATGAAGGAGTGATGCCAAAGTCTCTCCAAAAATCTGCACCCAGGTACACCTCCTCCTCCAGATTTGGGACTACATAGAACCTAAAAGATTTTGTGAAACCGTTGAAAGAAATTGGCACGTCGACGTATCCCAAAATATGGTTACGTGTTCCATCCACTGTCCGGATGAAAGATGAAAACTTACGATACGAGATTCCGGCATTATTTAATAACTCTAAGGAATTTCTTCCTAGAAAACTGATAGCAGCCCTATTATCCAAAAGACCATATATGATTTTATCAAGGATGTCGATGTAAATATGCGGCCTAGAATCATTTAGTTCGGAAATGATAGAAACAACACATGCTTTATTGAAGATCTTTCGCAACTTCAGATAACGTTTAAAACGTTCGTGGCGTTTTAAAGAAATTAGTTTTCGTCGAACCGGAACTTGAACTGTGCTGGATTTTAGTTCATTGGGTATACCTGTTGAAGTACAGTGATTAATTATCGGTGGTTCGTTCGTAATTGTCGAAAAGGTCTCCATTGATTCTGCTGTGATGTATCGAGTTCGGTATTCATAAGTTTGTGTTTCTAAATGACCAGTTGTTTTCGATGTTGTTGGAAAAGAAGACCACAGCCTTTCATATTTCTGGCACAGTACCCGTAAGTCAGCTAGGGTAACCACATTTGCCACCATTGTAGCATTTCTTAATTCGTTTGACATGCCTTCCCTTACAATCTCAATCATCTCCATTTCTGAAAATGGTTGAGCCAGTCGTCTGTTGAGCTTGCTGACCTCTATGATGTAATCAAATATCTCCTCATTTTCATTTTGTCTTCTGTTCAGCAGTTCACTCAGTACAGCCTTATCATCGTTAAGAGTACCAAACGTTCGTAATAAACTTTCTCGGAGTATGGGGTAGGTCACCACCCGATACTCATAAGTAAGGTTTATATAATGTTTATCCGCGACTCCACGAAGATACCGGGGAACGATTGACTTTAAATCATCAATAGTCACCTCATCCCTCCGTGCAGCCACTTCAACCAAATGGATGAACTCGTGAGCATCTGGTGATGACCCATCCCCTGAGAATAGAGGAAACCAATCTGTGCAAAATTGACTCAAGTCCTGATAGTCTTCGTACTCTTCCTGCTGCATTACTGGTGCTGGCACTGCCTGTATCCTAACCACTTGTTGATAAGAAGGTAGAGGAGACAAAGATTTAATCCTATTGAGTGATTCATTCAAACTCTTAGTAGCATAATTACGGCCGTACACAATTGCATCACTGTCACCCAATCGGTTGATACGATCTAGATAATGTTTAACACGGTTTAAAAGGCCCTGTAAAATATTTGGTTGTACTGAGGGTACGAGATCCCTCGCTTTACTGGACAAAAATAAGGCAGCGTCTACAATCGCTTCGCTTTCTTCAGTCATGTTTACTGCATGAGATTGAGTTATCTTTGTAGCTGGATTACGCGCAGCGTCACTTAATTGTTGTATCCAGTCCTCGCTGTTGTACTGTATGTCCCGGAGGAAGCATTCGACCCACAACTCGCATTCTTCAAGACCGTAGAACGGATGGTCCAACGTTACAACTCACATTTTTTGTCAGAGATAAATAAAATTAATGAATATAAAATTTCCAACTCAACAAGACCAACAACTGACGATGATGTTGTATGATAACCCTAAAATGTTTTTCCGCGCAAAAATATAAAAACAACAACCGTAAAGAAATTGTAAAACGTAATAAAAATTGTAAATCGACTCAAAATCGTGAACACGCGACCAACAACAGCAGAAAGAAATATACAAATGTTTTGAATAATCAAATCCTTCGACCTTCGTTTTACAGAGAAAAATTTATTGATCTTAAAGATCCTAGGAAAAAAATTATTATTTAAATATTTAAATACAAAAAAAATAATGATTTACTTACAATCTATTTATTTTGTTGCAACTAGTACACCTTGATTTACTTATTGCATAAAATGCTAAAAATATTTATTTGTTGTATTATTTATTTTAAAAAAAATTATTTATTTATTTTTTTGAAGTTAAATGCTTATTTAAGAATTTTTTTATTTAATTATACTATATAATTATTTATTCATAAAAATATATATTTATTTATTTATAAAATGAAAATATTTATTTGTAAAAATATTTATATATAGAAAAATATTTATTTAATTATAGAATTTTTATTTATTTATAAAAATATATTTATTTATTGATTTGTAAAATATTTATTTATTTAGAAAAATGAAAATTATTTATTTATTTATGTATTTATAATTGTAGAGATTTTTCCCGGGCAAAGCCCACACCGATTGACTGTATAATCAAAAAATTTTTTAAAAGGAATTGTAACGAAGATTCGAAGTGGAAAATCGAACTCGCGATCTCTTCCCAGAAACGACATGTGAGGTCTAGAACAAAAATAGGCCTAAAAATCCTAAAATCTACATTCTAGTACCCTCCCGCGTGATGAAATGAATTCAGCATTGTTTAAAGATTCAGCCTAAATATCTGTTATCTACAAAAATCATATGCTGAGTTCATTCATCCTTAAAACTAAGAAAAATAAGAAAAACAATTAAGACTAATATCGTTTGTTGGGAGTAGACCAGTATAGAGTACCAGTCTCCAGATCCGATTTCAGTACAAGACCGAATTTACTATTGAAACGCGATGTTGGATGGATTTGCTAAGTCCATTGAAATTGTGAAGGGAGGCTGAGTTGAACTTGGTTCTTTTCAACAGGGTGGAGATCGGGATGCAGCTTCACTTGTATGGAGGAGTGCTTAGCATTTTAGAAGCGATCCTGGTGGTCCGTAGGACTGACAGGCCTCCCTTCTCTTCCGCATAAACACTCGACCAGTGAAGCTGCATTCAGTCTCGGAAGGAAAACTAATTGAAATTTACCAATATAAAAATTTAATCCACTTGGTGATCGCATGCCAAAAGACAGAGGCGATCTTCAACCAACGATACATGTTAAGAAGGTTAAGCCTCCTTGGACTCTTTCTTAGAGATACCCATGGTTTTATTTAGATTATAACGTTGTAAAGATTATTTGTTGCATCATAAACATCGATTAAAAATAAAGATATATCGAAAAAAATACAATAGTATATATAAAAAATATACAATAGGTATATAAAAAAAAAACACCATAAGTATATAATAGCTATATATAAAAAATAATTCAATCAAACATCAAACACAGATGCAACAAAGTCATCACAACCTACAATATCCGGATATTCATAATGTATATAAAGAACCGTATCATTCAAAAAATGTAAAAATATCAAAAATATATTACAACATCCAACATATTATAAAAAAAATCGCAATATGCCGATATTTAATATACAGAAAAAATAACAAAAAAATTCAAAATATTGAAATATTATCAGAAAATATTAAAATATGAAACTTATTGTGTGTTTTATAACGGGTTACCTGTTATAAAACCGGTTTGTCCCTGTTTCGGCGCCATGTGTAAAGCCTGGACCTTACAACTTAAAATAAATGCCTAAGGCATCCATTTATCCAAGGGTTCTTTTTTTTAAACATTCTAAAAATGATACATGAATAAGCGGACTAAACCATGCGCGGACTCTACCGCGGAAAAATCTCTAATATAAAAACTAATTTAGCAGACCATTAGATCTAAAACAACAATTCAATTCAAAAGAATTAAAAAAAAGAGGACATAAAAATATCTTAACTAATTGTATTTTGATGGTGAACACTGGAGCGTTATAATTTTTATTATTTTTTTTGTTTCCCAAAATTGTCTTTGACTAGTTGAAAGTGGATTAAAATTAAATGATGCTCGAACTATAAGCCGACAACTCTTCTGCATGTAATCTTGTTATTATTATATTAGTACGTTCCATACGACCAAATCGAACGGAAAATCATTCAGTTAGAAGCATGTTACCTGAATATGATGTTGGTTCCATTGATGGTCCTGAACAAATACATCACCAATGTGCTAGCGCGTACAATGTGCTATGCATGCATATCCAATTGCATGTCCAAAAATGTTTCCAGCTTATGACACGAAAGCTAAACATTACACTAGTTGAATTAAAAACGCAAATTTTATTTTTGTTTTCGTATATATATATTTTTCTATCTTTTGTTTTTTGTTTTTTTGCATATTTTTATTCTTTCATTGTATTTCTCATTTTTTTTTTATAATTGATCCACTCACAGAAAAATTAGCGTCAACACCAACAATATTTAATTTAATATCATTAGAAATAAACTTAAAAAAATTTCAAATAATCTTGTGAACAAATTAGAATCAGAATGAACTCGACACAAATATTTAAATTAATCATTAATCGAACTTTTTTATTTAAAAAAAACCAAACTGAATTTAATTTTAATTATTTTTTCAAATCAAATCAACTTTTAATTTTCGATTGGAAAATCGCAATCCAATTTTTAAGTTTTGATTGATTTTATAAATAAAATCATACTGATTACTGACTATCAATTATGAAAAATGCTTTGTTTAAATAATCTAAACGAATGGGAGCGAAGGAGATGACCATTAAAAAAAAAATTGTATATTTCTCTCTGTTGTTTTAGTTTCCCAAACAAAGGAATTTAATCGGTTTTTTTGAACGAGATCGTCAACCAATTATAAAAAAAAAGAAAGAAGGATCGACAACATATAATTCGTGTTTGCTTTGTTTTCAGTTAGCAAAGTTATGTCAAGAAAATGAAATAACAATATCGTTAGCATTCTAATTTCTAAATGAAAAAGATGATAATAACTTCAAACATGAGATTGTATCAGACAGTATCAACAAAAATAAAAAAAATGCATTTACAACTACATGAGTTCTACATTTTGTTTGATCAAAACAAAGTAGAAGAATGTTTACGAATTTAAGCAATGTTAATTGTGAGACTGATAGTTTTGTTAATAGAAATTGATACTGAATCAACACGACGTGTTGTTGTAGCAACGCGATTAATTAATGGTATTGATAATGAACCAGGTAATGTATTTTTGTTGAACTAAGTTGTGGTTTTATGTAGTTACGGATGTTAAACTTTAGGATTACCAAGTAGTGAGTTTATAAGGGAGAGAAGAAATAGAACAGTGTGGTGACTGAAGAGAATGTATCCTTGACTGTTCGTTGACCGTTAAATCTCACTACCAAGGCATACATTTCCTTCAGTCTACCAATACAGAACCTGAACTCGTTCTGGAGTGGGGTGTAGACTCTCTTATAAATACTACTGGTTAGATAATTCCTCAGATTGCGGCATAACACTTTGTTCGAAAACGTGCTATACGAATTGTTGGTGATCGAAATTCAACATTAAATCTTGATTCCCTACAAGATCTTCGCACTGTTGCTGAAGTCGTTGTTTTTTATAAATATCGTCACCAGCAGTGCTCGGATGAAATCATTTCCATCATGCCTCAAACATATTCTTTTCCCCGTTTTACACGTCAATCGGTTTGTGCAAACAGTCAAACTGTCAAGTTTACTCACTGTCATAGTATCAATATGCAAAGGGACTTCTTTGTCCGTACATCGTGAAAATGAAATGCTTTGCCTGAATCAATAGTCTCGAGTGCTTTCAATCCACAAACATTTTAACCTATTGTTGTGTTACACTTTCGTAACCCTTAAGGTTTTGACTTTTGTTATTTCGCCTATTAATCTTTAACTTAATTTCTCTTTAATTTCAATTCAAAGTCTACTTCTTACTCCAACTTTGTAATCGATTCCACTAACATTCAGGGTCTCTCAAAAAACTCCCTTAGCATCCAATACCATCTCAACTAAAAGAAACCTCATTTACGTGCGCTAGGTGAAACTCAAGTTTCAAATATTGATAAAGCACGATTCGGTTGCAACAATCATTCACCAGAATTTGAATTTTATGAACACCGTGGTGTAAAAATATATGTAGGGAATTATATTGAATATACAAGGCTCTTCCAGTATGAAACAAGTAGTATTTCTGAATTCTGCTTTATCTGACCTAAAATCGTCGTAAATAAACACGACACCTATATGTGTTATTTGTACCGTAGTCCTACTTACCACCATTATCAAACCCTGGAAGCATTTATTTCACTTACAGACACAAAAGATGACATATTCAGCACAGCACCTAATGTAGAAATTATATTAGCTGGTGATTGCAATGTCTACCATAAGGATTGGCTACGTTTCTCAACAAAAACATCTTTGGAAGGGCAACATGCTAAATTTTTTGCTGATTCAAATCAGCTGACACAACTAGTAGATATGCCAACCCATATTCCTAATATTGTCAGTCATTCTTCTAATCTACTTGATCTTTTCATGACAACACATTCTGCTCAATATACTTGCTCAGTCAATGCTCCTCTTGACAAATCAGACCATTGTATAGTTTCTGCTTATTTCGAAATAAATTCTCAAGCACTAAGTGTGAAACTGTCTGCTCCTTGAAAGGTTTGGCATTACAATAGATGTAATTGGCAGAAGCTTAATAAATTTTACAACGAAATCGACTGGCGCTTATTTCTGCAGAGCAAAATTATTAACCAAGCAACTGCACTGATCACGTTCATTATTCTACTGGAAATGTACATTTTTATTCCAACCAGTATTGTGAAAAAGAAAAATGGGTCCAAATCCTGGTTTTCTGACGAGCTAAAATCAACAAAATGTTGGTGTTTGACAAATACCAAAGTGATAAATCTCCAAGCAGTCGATCTCTTTATATCAGGGCTAGAAGAAATTTTCATAGTATATTTAAAAAAACTAAATTTCTTTTCAATTCGAATGCTAAGCGTAAAATTTTACGCGCTACAAAAGGCAGCCGATCGTATTGAAATTTTATCCAAGAGGTTGACAATAATTTTATCAAATCTTCTATTCCACCATTAATGGATAACCAAGGAAACCCTGTAATGGAAATTAAAGCGAAGGCATATCTACTTGCAGCAAATTTTGTTGCTAACTCTGTCGTCGATGATTTCGGAATCAATACGCCCAACATTCCACCCATTCAATCATCAATGAACAAAATTTACTTTCTTCCAAGAATTTTGCGGTCAACACTGCTTAATCTAGATCTTAGCAAATCTGCTGTCCCAGACGGTATACCACCTATTGTACTAAAACGTTGTGCTGATGGCCTGGTCTACCCACTTATTAGTATCTTTCATTTTTCCTTAAGCTAGGGTGTTTACCCATCAATGTGGAAACAGACAAATGTTCAACTAGTCCCAAAAAAGGCAACAAGTCTGATTCATCGAACTATCGTCCTATTGCATTAACCTCGATACTTGCTAAAGCTATGGAAAAAATTATTAATTACAAACTAATGGCATATCTCGAAAACAACAATCTTCTCCACGACCGCCAATATGGATTTCGTAAAACACGGTCTACTGGTGACATCATGTCAGTCCCCACAGAGAAATGGGGTAAACAATTCATGACTTTGGCGAGTCTCATATTATATCCCTTGACATATCAAAGGCGTTTGACAGAGTTTGGCATCGGGCTCTTACCAATAAAGTAATTTCATTTGGAGTCTGTAAGACCTTGATCTGTTGGTTAGAAGAGTTTTTATCCCACAGATCTATCAGAGTAGTGCTGGATGGTACCATGTCGGATAAACTCCCAATTCAAGCTTGTGTTCCCCAGGGTTCAATTCTATTACCAACCCTTTTTCTGATCTTTTCCAACGATTTGTTATCCATCACCACAAACCCAATATATAGCTTTGCCGACGATAGTACTATCTTTCATTCCTATTTTTTAAAAAACAGTCACCTAGTCTAACTACTAATTGTCATCGAAGAAAAATGGTTGAATCCTCGCTATAAAAGCCTCGCTATATAAAAACCTCGCTATATAGCTGCAATGCAACGTTTTCCAGACAACCAATAATAAACTCGCCTACGCTTAAGCTGTTGGGTACTAATATCAATCACAAACTAAAATGGCATGATCATATTATTTCCGTGGCAAAATTGGAATCCCAACCACTTGGCTTCCTACGTTGCTGTAAAAGCTTTTTCTCCCCATCTGAAATTGCTACAATCTATAAGGCATATATACGACAGATCCTTGAATTCGACTCCCATTTATGGGCTGTAACACCAGGTGCCTCTTTCAATTTTGATGACAGAGTTCACAGAGGTACTTTGAAACTGATTGATGATCCAACGATAACATTGGGTATGAATTATCTGCATCATAGACGAGTAGTTGGAGCTCTTACACTACTCTACCGATACTACTACGATAAATCCTCTAAAGAAGTTAATGATTTAATACCACCATTACGTAGATCTCCACGAGCCAATAGACAATCGTTGAATTCCCATAAGCATACCTTAGATGTCTCATATGTGAGAACATCTAGCTATAATAACTCCTTACTTTCACGTTCGGTATACTGGTGGAATCGATTGCCAAAAAATGTTTTCCCCGCTCCATACAATCCTCAAACTTTTGAATCAGCTGTACATCAACATTTTCGCTCCAGTCCTATCCCTTAAATACTAACCTTTTAACTTTCCTTTCCTATCGTTGCGTCCACCATCACCTCAGAACGTATGTTGTTATGGGACCTATGTCTTTAAAGGTTAAAGGTATCTTTGTGTTGTTGTGACACATTTTGTAATTCCTACTACCCAACACTTTTAATTAAAAAAAAAATAATAACAATAAACATAGTGCATGTACTTTTTTTTTTTTTTTTTTTATTTTGGATTTTTGAGATCAATTAAACTCAAGTAAGTAAAGAAGTAATTGGAATTGTTTTTTTTTAATTCAAAGGTATGGTTTTGAAGTTTCTCAGAAAAAACTCCAATTCACATTTTTCGTGTTTCGGATTGGATGCGAACCTACCCTCACCAGTCCCCAGCTCGAATCCTTGGGCAGACACGCTATCGATTACGTCGTTGAGGCGATGACAATTTCAAAGTTTCTTCTTCAACTGTTCATAGTGCATGTACTTTATTGCTGAGATGTTTAATGAACTTGTTTATTTTTGAACAAAAGTTTACAAATTTGTGAGAGAATAAAATAAATTAAACACGAAAACAATATAATATTTTATCCATTTGACAAAAGACATGTATTAATTTGATTTCATTTCGAAGAGTAAAACAAAAATTGCATATAAATATTGAAATAATTTTAAATCAGAGTATGCGATTTTATTTTAAATTTTTTGTATGTACTATGGTCATTTCATATACAGACAAACAGAAATTCAGTGTTGTGTTGCGCTGATTCAAAAATTATAGCTTAATACAATAACATTTCCATTATTCGTGAATATCAAAATGCATACAATAATGCATACTATTATTTTAAAAACACACAAATAATAGTACATTATATAACAAGGTAGAAAAGTAAGCTATTATTGACCGAGAACTTTTAGAACCTGAGGCGCGTAGCGCCGAGGGATATAATGTTCGAGATCTATATTAGTCTTCTGAACCGAGGTATATGTAGAACTTTTTTTCTACTAACACTAATTATCATATTTGCTTTGATTAAATTTTAATATTAGTCATTTTCCATTTCATTTTTTAAATATCTTAAAATATCAAATAGCCTGAAAGTTTAGTTTTATACATATAAAACGAAACAAAGGAATGCAATTATTATTTGTTTGTGTTTTTTTTGTTCATTTCAATTAAAGAAAATTTGTCATTATTAACATAGTAGTCCCTGGGCCTTCCCCTACATAATTTTGTGATTACCACATATTTTATACTTCGTGATGCGCCTGTCCTTGACGAGCCTGAAAACATTTGTTCTATGATTTTTCTCAAATCGGCCGCTTTTGCGTTCGGCAAGCTCCGAAAAATGCCGATCGCCCGCGATCTTGTAAATTTGCTACCACATTTAGTTTTTTTGACTGTGAAGGTTGGAAATTTGTTTTAGAATACGAGGGTAAGCTTGTCCGACCAAAATGTGTTTGCTATTGTCGAGTCCGACAACTGACATTTTGGATGTTTGGGTTGTCGGACAAGGCTACCCTTGTGTTCTAAATCAAATTTCCAACCCCTATAGTTAAAAAAAACAAAAATTTACAAGATCCCGGGCAATCGGCATTTTTCGGAGCTTGCCGAAAGCAAAAGCGGCCGGCCGATTTGAAAAAAATCGCAGAACAAATGTTTTCGGGCTCGTCAAGGACAGGCGCATCACGAAGTATAAAATATGTGGTAATCACAAAATTATGTAGGTGAAGGCCCAGGGACTATAGGTAGTTTTTTGTTATTATTATTGACCTAGCTTGAGAAAAATTACTTGTCATTGGGACATTCGATTAAATAATTACGATTTCTCAAGTTAGTAGTAAAAAACGATAGTTTTAATATATCGTCATATCATATGGATAAAAGTATTTTATAAAAGTTTTTTGCCAACATAACTAAATAATTGAAATAATTATCTTATAACTAAAAATTTCAAGACATTCATTAAATTATAATTCTATTAATTCATATTTCTGTGAAAAAAACTTAAATATTCGTGATAACTATCCTATCGCCCCATAGGCTTGTGATAACTGCCCTATTATCAATGTAATTGAAATGTGATTGATCAATTTCAATGATGTCATTACATTTATTCTCTAAACTTGGACATTTATTGGACTAAATTCAAATAAAAATAGAGCAAGAAATTTTCGGTTGTAATACCACGAGTCATTGAAATTTTTTCGAAAATATTTTGATATTACGAATTAAATTATTTAGCAACACTGCGAATCAAAGCGCACAATAAACCACGAGTCCGAAGCGAGTGGTTTAAGTAGTGGTTTGATTGAGCAGTGTTGCTTAAAAATAATTTAATGAGTAAAATTGAAAAATTTTAGACAAAAATTTCAATGAAGAGTGGTATCTAATGAGATAATTTTTTTTAATTATAATTTTGTTTAAAAGATAAGTATTAGTTTCTAAATAAAATTTTTCTACAAAATATTCAATAATACAAAATTATGTAAAAATTATGTAAAAATGCAGTTTTCATTCATATAAGTGATTGCATGTTTATGTTTATTTGTCAAAAATAAATTACAAATTTATAGCTTTTATGCGCCTACCAAGATGAACTTATATTTCATTTTGTTACAAGAAAAATTGACAACAAAGAATTTTCATAACGACAAAGCAAAATTATCGACGACAAGAAGAATTGGCGACAGTTCAAACAAAGCCTACTGTTTAAATATCATAGTTTGTATGAACGAAAAATAAAATTTCTGACAGCAAAAAAAAGTTATCAGGTAAATTTTTCTTTTAAAAAGAGAGAGCTTCTGTCTTTATCGACTTGTTTATTTTAATGTTTTGTTTTAGTCTCTTTTTTTCACAGAGTTCCGGATTCTAGGTCAAAATATTTTTTATTATAGGTTTTAAATATTAATTAAAAACACTATTTTTTATTTTTCAAGGTTTTATTTGCGCAATATTTCGAAAATCTTTTGTTTTCTTCTTCAGGCTTTTTGGTCTATGAAATGAAAAATTTAGTTTTAGTTTAAACGAACATTCTGTTAGAGTTTGAGTGCTATTTTCTAAGGTTTAAAAAGGTTAAGTTTGAAAACAAAATAAGAAAAAATTTTTTTATATACAATTTAAAAAAGCTTAAAATTAGTTTAAAATTTTTTTAGAAACATAAAAACTAAAAATTTTTTTTATATTAAACATTAGACCGGATGGTACTTACATAATTTTTAATTTTCACAATTTATAACACATTATTGTTTTTTGTTTGAAACAAACTGTTTAAACGTTAGTAATTAAAATTTCTTTTAGGTAATGTTTTGTACATTCTTTTTATGTAGAGAGGTTGGGATTTTTTGAGAAATTATATTTTATTTTAGGAGTATTAATGAGGATGTATCAGATGTGTACTACGATGTCATATGTGATTATTATAATTATTGTATGGGTTATGTAATATGCTTATTGTATGATTATTGGAAACTTTTTTAATAGTGGTGTGTATGTTGAATTTAATTTATCAGTATCAGTGCGTTTGTTGACTGTAATTTTTTGGATTTTTATATGGAGCATTTCTTTTAGTAATCTTTTTTTTAAGGTTCTTTCCTTGTCCAGTATTTGGGGGTTTTGTAGATCGAAACTATGACCAGTTATATTCAAACTCTAACAGAATGTTCGTTTAAACTAAAACTAAATTTTTCATTTCATAGACCAAAAAGCCTGAAGAAGAAAACAAAAGATTTTCGAAATATTGCGCAAATAAAGCCTTGAAAAATAAAAAATAGTGTTTTTAATTAATATTTAAAACCTATAATAAAAAATATTTTGACCTAGAATCCGGAACTCTGTGAAAAAAAGAGACTAAAACAAAACGTTATCAGGTAAATTTGTTTAAAGAAATACCAAAACTGTCGATATTCATAGCCCGATTGATTGATGCCATATGCAAAAAAACAATCAACATAGGCATATGCAAAAACATGGATTAGTGTTTTTGATTGAATTATTTTTAATTTTTTTTATATGAAATTTTATGTTTTCAGGATGGCGTTAAAAATGTTTAAAAGTTTTTTTATATTGAGTTTTATTTTTATAATAAGACTGAATCTAAATAAAAAAGCCGACTAGATAATCGATCGATCGACTAGTTTAGTCGACTAGATCGATCGACAATTATGTGGATAGCAAACTCTGTCGTTGATTTTGAGGAGCCATGTCTGCTTCTGATTGTTGAATGTGATTTGATTAAATAACTTCTATTATTTTGTTGTTGTTACTTCTAAAATTAACTACCAACTGCTGAAGTGTATATTGTTCGGTTTGTAATTTGTATATCCATTAAAAGTTGTGTATTTTTTCAAAGTTGTTGGTGAGCGTGGAGAATAGTTTCGGTCGCTGGTTTTATTTACAAATTGTAATAGTTTTTGATTCTATAGACAATTCTGTTGTTATTTAATTGATGTAATCAAGTTATAAACAGTTACGAAAACGATTTGATCATAACAAAAAAGAATAAACGAAATGTTCCATAATAATTAACTAAAACCTGTATTTTATAAATACAAATTTTTAGTTTCATCATCAAAACAGTAATGAAATTTGTTTTGTGGCGTTGCTATTTATTGCGCACATATAAATTCAAAAATTTTCAGAGATTTCACACATATGGTTTAATAGATGAGAAAAATTGAAATTATCCTTACAGAACTTGGTTAAAATAAAATTAAAACTATTGTGGTCGCTGGACAACAATCTTGTTTCAAAGTTTCTTTCCAATCCAGCAGTTATGTATTTATTAAAACAAACCCAGCTTTTATAATGTACAAATTCTATATTTTCAGTGGAACCAATTTTATTTTTATTTGCTTTTTTTGGCCAATTTCAACAGCTTCCTCTAAAGTTTCAGGCAAATCTTTGTTTAGGGTTTCAGGAAACGATAAACTGGCAAGTCCTGCTACTATAGCTACAGCTCCAAACACAATCATTGGTAATGATTTCATAATAAATTCAAGTAGTGGTGTTTGAGGCGCAAACATTCCACCAAGTTTGCCAAGTGATGCACTTACACCAAAAAGGCTGTGACGAAGATTTGTTGGAAACATTTCCATAGTATATACATAAATTGTTGAATACGCAATAGTAATTGCTAGTTTTCCAATCAAATAAAACGTTAGTTTTAAAAAATAAATATCTTCCATTAGTGGTGAAAGCAAACAAAATAACCCATTTAAAAATAACGTTCCAGTTAAGGTAAGCCGTCTACCTATTTTATCTGCAAAAATCCAACAGAAAAAGTATCCAGGAATTTCTATCAAACTGACCAGCATAAAACTCGTATATTTATCACCACCAATTGAAACTGCATTGAGACTGAGTCCATAAAAAATAAAACTGTTAGCCATCCAAACAAAGCCACATACACACAAACGTACAACAATTTTTGGAAATCTAAACATTTCAAATAGATTGTATTTGTTATTGTCTTCATGCGGCAAATCTTGGATTGATATTTTACGAGTTGATTTGCTGTTCAAATCAACCAATATTTTATAACTATCCAACGATTTTAATGCTTCTTCCGATAAAATTACGTTATTTGTTGCCGCAGCTTTCTTTAACAAGTTTACCACTTCCCCAGCTCGATCTGCTGAATGTAACCAACGAATACTTTCTGGAATAATCCAAATATAAGTAATAAATAGAATGGCTGGTGCATACATTATTTGTACGTATAGTCTCCATTCTTGTGTCATCATTGCAACAAATCCCATAACTACAACTCCCAACGCATAAGAACATGAAATAATTGTGCTACAAGTCAAACGATATTTTGTTCCTACAAATTCAATTCCTAGAAGAAATTATCAAATTAATTTTTTTTCTATTTTTATTTTAATAGTTTACCTAGTATAAAAGCACATCCATATACACCAGCTCCAAAAAATGGCTCCAAAAACTCAAATACTAGGAATGATATATAATTCCATGACAAAGATTTAAGCACTCCAAATGTTCCACATATAACCATTCCTAGTGCAAATATCATTCTTCGTCCATATTTATCAGAGCAATATCCAGAAATAGGGGTGCCGAAAATTATGCCTATGCTTGTAACTGTACCAACAAATGTTAGTTTCCATTTATTGTCTGGACAAGTTAGATTCCACTAAAAAGATTTTGTATTTTTAAGAATGCAAATAGTTATTTCTTTGGTTTTTATATGACGTTAAATATATTAGGATCTAAGACATACGTTAAAGCATAAAATAGGCAACTGAAAAAGCAACTGCCTGACAGTTATAAAATATAAACTCATACAAACAGTCTATACCTAGCACGTAGATCAATGTCAGCATGTGAAATTGGCACAGTGAGCTACTTGTTTGAAATTGTAAGACTTAGCTTATCCATTGAACGTCTGCTAATGATTAGTTGAACGTTAAATTATGTATGTTGTAGTATTGACGAAAGAAAAAAACTGAATTCTGATATTGAGTTATGTGAATTTCTGGCCATTTTTCTTTGTTTTTTTTACGCTGTCAGTATTTTGTTAAAAAGTTTCATACATTTTATGGAGTAATATTTTTTTGAGTTAATTTGTTTTTAAAGCGCACCTTTTTCTCAGCCAGAAAAAATTTAAAAGATAAAAATTTTTTGTTTTTAAATCTTCATTGAATTTTAATAGGTTTCTTTTTACTAACAATATTTCGCCAACAGCGGCATTATCAAGTTAAATCTAAAAAACGGAAGGTTAAACAAATTTTTTTATAAAACTAAAAAACAATTTTTGAGTTAAAAAAATTTTTTATATATGTATGATATGGTTTAAAATCTAAAAAATATAACGACAACGAAACTTACATTGAAAAAACACAATAAAATTTTAATAAATAATTAATTGTAAACAAATAATTTAAATAAACATTCACGAAATTAAAAAATTATTATAGATCACAGATTTTACTTCTTTTGTCTAATGCATTAAAATTTGATAAAAACTAAACAAAAAAGGACTCATTAAAAAAAAGTATTGTTACACAATGATTAAAAATTTGACTGTGGATTGAATTTTTGGAGAACATGAAAGACGTAAAATATTTATACGGGATTACTGTGAGAATCTCTTCTTTTTTTTAAATTTGAAAGTATTTAATAAATGTATATATGGTTTCTTTAAATTGAATGTATCACTTTTAAAAATTTACCGTTGCCTCTTTTTGTATGTATATATGAGCAGATTCGATCATCTCTCTTTTGTTTTTAAATTTTTCAAAGTCTATTATGCTAATATCTTGGAAATTCCACGAGTGATCATTTTCAATTGCGTGTTGAGAGAGAGCCGTGATATTTTGCTTCAACCTAATATTGCTTCTGTGGCTATAAAGTCTCTCCTCAAGCCTTTGACTAGTCTGCCCTATGTACACCTTTCCACATTCACAAGGAATTTTGTAAACCACATTCGAATTTTTCAGTTTTGCTATTTTGTCTTTTACATTTGTGAAAACAAGATTACATGATTTTTGTAAGATTTTCGTCGCAATTCTTGAAAAATTTGATCCTAATAATACTTTTTTGATTTTTTCCGTTAAGTTGGGAATATAGGTGAGGACACCATAAATTATGTTCCCGTCATTATTGTTATCATTATCGTTTTGTTGTTGTTTAAAACGTATTTCATTATTTATGTTTTTATGGGTGAATTGTTTTATTAGCTTGTTAATTAACGTTATTGGATAATTGTTGTTCTTGAGAGTTAAGATAATTTCATTTATGTTATTGTTTTTAAATTTTTGGTGACTGAGTGAAAAAACTCTCCTTATGAAAGATTTTGCAACATTAATTTTCATCTGTTGAGGGTGAAGTGAGAGATAGTTAAGCATACGCCCTGAATTGATTTCTTTCTTGTACCACTTAGTTGTTATGTGTTTATCCATTTTATTTCTATACAAGGTCATATCTAGAAAATTAATTTTACCCTGCATTTCTTTTTCGATTGTGAATTTGATGTTATGATTGAAAGACTCAAAAATATTATGTGTGTGTGCTATTTGGCTTTCAGGTATTGCCATCAAAACATCATCCACATACCGAACAATAAACGTAGGTTTCCTTTCAAGTTTTTCAAGACATACTGTAAACAACCTATCAAGAACCATATCCGATAAACCTGGTGAGACTGATCTACCCATCGCTAGTCCATTTTTTTGTTTGTAAAAATTGTTATCAAATGTAAACACATTGTCTAACTCAATACAAAATTTTATTAAATTTGTAAATTCAGGTAAATCCAACTGTGTATAGCACGTAAGTTCTTCCCATCTATCTTCAACTTCCTTAATTGCCAAGTCTCGTGGTATATTGGTGAATAAAGACTTCACATCAAATGATACTAAAATATCATCATCCTTCAGAGTTATGTCTTGTAATTTTTCTTTTAGTTCCATTGCGTTTTTTACAGTGTATGGACTGTAACTATTGATTTCTTTTAGGACACTACTTAAATATTTTGAGATGTTATAACTTGGCGAGTTTATGGTGGAAACAATGGGTCTTAGCGGGATTCCTGGTTTATGCAGTTTTGGCAATCCATATGCTCTAGGTAAGTTGGGATGTTTTGTTTTCAATTGGAGGTATAAGGGCTTTGAAATTCGATTTTCTTCCAACATTTTTTGAAGATTCTTATTAATATTTGATTGTATTTTATGGATTGGATTGGACTTGAGCTTATCATAGGTATTAGTGTCATTCACAAGGTTAAACATTTTAATATTATATTCCTCTTTTTTCATTATAACTGTCTTGTTACTTTTATCACTGTTAAGCACGATTAAATTTGGATTCCTTTTGAAAAAGGCTTTTGTTTGGTTCTGAAGAATTAACAGTTGATTGAAAACTGGATCCGGATTATAGCTATGGAGGTAACCTGCTATCTTGTTAATGATGGTCGTGCGTATTTCTTCTGTTTGATTGTTGTTTGATTGACATAATATGTTTTCAATTTCTGAAATCATTTTTGGTAAAGGAATGTCTAGTGGATCAAAAGCATTAGCAAATTTCGGACCAAAGCTTAACAAACATTGTCCATTCTTAGGAATGTCTACTTCTGTAAGATTTTCTAAATATTCTGGTCTGAAAGGTATCAAGTCACAATTGTTTATAATGACGTTGAATTTTTTGTTTAATACTGATTTATGCCTTTTGACTGAACTTGCATTGAAAACAGCTTGTGTTGACCTGAGGAAAACATAGTCATTGTTGTATAGAGTGGCAAGTAGATAGTTATTCAGGATAATGATAGTTTTTAGTAAACAATTGTATTCTAAAATGCACGTCTCTATTCTAAGTTGAGGATTTCCTTCATTACTTTATGCTTTATTTTTTCTATTCGTTGATTACTTGTTTTAAATTTGTTATTTTCTATTTTAATGTTTTTAGTTCTATTCACAATGAATTTCGGGAACGATTTATTTGCTCGACACTTTAAAAGAAAATGTCTTCTAGGAATAAAGCTGTTGATTTTTTCATTTATTCTAACATACTGCATAATTTTCATGTTGGTTTCGTAGTTGTATATATTCTTAAGTTGGAATCTGTTTTCTGCATTTCGAATGAAAAACATAATGGCGTCTTATGGTGCTGACGCTTGTATTAAATTTGTATATAAGGTTTAATATATCGGCTGGCAATCATGAATCGTTGAGTTAATTTATTTTTAAAGCGCACCTTTTTCTCAGCCAGAAAAAATTTAAAAGATAAAAATTTTTTGTTTTTAAATCTTCATTGAATTTTAATAGGTTTCTTTTTACTAACAATATTTCGCCAACAGCGGCATTATCAAGTTAAATCTAAAAAACGGAAGGTTAAACAAATATTTTTATAAAACTAAAAAATAATTTTTGAATTAAAAAAATTTTTTATATATGTATGATATGGTTTAAAATCTAAAAAATATAACGACAACGAAACTTACATTGAAAAAACACAATAAAATTTTAATAAATAATTAATTGTAAACAAATAATTTAAATAAACATTCACAAAATTAAAAAATTATTATATATCACAGATTTTACTTTTTTTGTCTAATACCATAGAGTAGTATACTAGAGAAATAACGTTTAACACAAAAATGTGTAAGAGAATTTAAAAATAAAGAAATATACAAAATTTCTATTTGAGATTTTAACAAATGAATAAGATATATATGTTTTAAATTTGTTTCTCTTTTTGGCCTGTTTTGTATCTATTTAATACACATATTTAGAATAAAAATAAAAAAAAAGAATTTTTCTCTTTTCTTCTACTTCAAATTTTATTTATTTTGTTACTTGTAAATAAACAAAAAAAGTAAAATACACGTAAAGAAATATGATAGAAAATAAAAAGTTCTTTTACACATACATGTAAATAATCCCTTTAAAGATCGAAGGACAAACTTTTTTTGTTTTCTATTTACAAATAATGATCTTCAATTTCAATCAATTGTTTTTTTGATATTTTTTTAGTTTAAAATAATATACATTTAAGTTTATGATTTTTTGGTGTCATAGGATAGTTCGAGTTTTGATTGGAATTGATTTTAATAATTGAGAGATTATGTTACATTGCAACTACTTTTAAGAAAGAATCTTTATATTAAGACGCTTGGGCATATGTTTAGGATAAATTTTGATAAATGAGAGGTTGACGGTTTTGTTGGCGTTGATTAGGAAAGTTGTATGGTTTTCATTGTTATTGATAAATGATAATGGAGATTTTTTGTTACATTGTAAGTATTTTTATTTCAGAATGTTTATATTAGTATGATTTAGCTAGAACGCTTGGGTTTGTGTTTGGATTAAATATTGATAAATGCAAAGTTGGGTTTATGGCTTCGGCTTATGACATTTGTACATTCGAATTGAATAGAGTATTGGCAGGACAAATACCTGGTTAATTTTGGGGTGATATTAGGATAAGTTGCGTGGGGCAGGCCTCTTGATTGCCTATTTATTTCAATCTTCGATAACATCAGTTTCTGATGTTGGATTTTGAGTAAACTTTTTAAATATGCTAATATATTTTAAAGTATGATCTGATACAGTTATATATTCCAATCCAACTATCGGTTTTTCAATTCCTACAAAACGTTTTTTTTATTTTGTCTATTCGTACAATAGGTTTTATCTATGGTGTGGTACTACAGATTTCTTTAATGAACCATAGCTAAACTTTAGCTATACTACTAATTTATTTAGCAGCAACGGCGATTTTCAAAATATACATTTTTGAGACTGCTACTGGCCGATGATTTCAGTTAAATATTTCCGATCATCGCACGTGATACATATGCGGATGAAAGAATCACACATATTACGAAGTGTTTGTAGATTATCTCTTACAATAAATTTGCGTGATCATCTTCAAAATGATCAATTGGCATTAGCGTTCAACGAACAATTGCTCAAAATTTAAAACGGATAAATTCAATTACAAGAAAATACACAATGCATTCGCTTTCCAAACAATTTTTGCAATATAATGGCTACCAAAGGTGCTTTAATTGAAAGTATATTTAGAGGTTTACAAGTTAATTTCACTAATCATGCGCGGCTTCGTGAGCGAGCTATTTGGCCTGCAAAAAGTATAGGTGTCTACGCCATTAATTTTAAAATATTGACAAAGTTCGTTGAACCAATTGGCTTTCAAATATCGTATACATTTGGATAGGTTTTGATCGAAAACACTGTGTTTTCCTATTTACGACGTTTAGACGAATCGCTTAGGAGCTACAGATTTTCGATGGTAACATATTATCGGATATTGATGACAAAGAGCATACTTAGTTACTTTAATTTCAATTATTTAAAAATCTTAATATAAATCTATCAACATCCACTATACTTTGCCAATAAAAAGCGGTTTGAAAATTTCAACATACTACAAGCACCCATGTTCTTACATGAAATTTTAAAAATAAGACCAGCTCTTGACTTGAAAATACAAAAGTTATTTACGTACCAAGGTTGTTATAAGGATTTAACGGCCCGACGGCGATATGTCCAGCCCAAGGGCCTCTGGCCCGAGGGATTCATATCGCCTGGAGGCCGTTAAAATCTGATAACGACAGTGGTGCGTACATCGTTTTATTTTTCATTAAATGTATTAATAATAAATTAGAGTAATTAATAATTATTGAAAAAAAGTTTCATTTTGGTTTGCCTTCAAATAGGTTGCTATGAAAAAATATTTTGATTTCTCTCTAAATGTACAAATTTATTTATAAGTAGTTGCTAAGTAGTCTTTGAATTTTCAAACAGTTTTAATCGTTTTAATAAAACAATTTGTTTTAATAAAACTAAAATTGGTTCCTGTCATATAATATTAATTTTTGCAATATTTTTAGAATTTTTTGAAAAAGTTTTAATTTTTGATATTGATATAATTTTTGCAATATTTGTAGAATTTTGGAAAAAGTTTCAATTTTTGAATTTTTAAGAATTTTTGGAATATTATTAGAATTTAGAAAAAGTTTAAATATTTAACTAAATATTTTAAGTTTAAATATTTAACTAAACTTAAATTTAACTATATTTAACTAAAAGCAATAACTGTCAAAATTATTAAAAGTTGAAGAAATAACAGCACCTGCAATAAATGAAACCTTTATAATCGAAAAAATTTTTAACAAGTCGACTCATTATGGGTCCTTGCGAGCCAAACATTTGCACAACCATAACTGAGAAATGTATTACTGTTATAGAACGAGATTTTCCCGGTTTTATCCCTCCAAAAGAAGATGAAAGCTACGAGCACTTAAAATCTTTATTTAGTTTTTTTATTCTGGTATTAACCAGAAAAAATCAAAGTGGTGCATACTGAGAGGTGAATTTAAGAGTTCTAAAAATAAAAATAAATTTGGAACCAACCAAACAAACAAAAAGTTAAAAATTTAAAATAGTTAGGATCTTAATTAATATTTTCTTAATTTAAGATCTACTTCAAGATAATGTTTGTTAAAATACGTTAAAGAGTTCTTGCGTTCCCTATTTTTTGTTCACATACCGGATTATAAAAATAATTAAACACTTAATAACGGCAACATGAAGTCGTTCTGAATCTTTAACATTACTCCTTACAATACAAATTCTATGATTTATCGTATCTAAAACCACAATTCATTTAAAATCACAGTAACACATTTTTTTGTCTGTTTTATATATATTTATTTTTCATTAGAATGTTATTTTTCATCACCAGCTTCGATTTGAATAATGTTATGAACGTCATATCACACCATAAATGCCGGTTGTTATTTAGCCATAACGGCCCTCATAACAGCCCGTTGCTATGTAAACATTTTCATAGCAACGTATTTGAAGGGACACCAAAATAACTATTACAATAAATTATTATAAATTATTTTCTTTAAAATTAATTTATATTTTCCATATTTAGTAAATCCATATTTTCTTAAGTTTTCGTATATTTTTTAGGTAGATTTCATATAAAAATCTACCTATTGCAATGGGCTTCATCTCGGAATTTCGGAAAAATGTTTGTGCCAAACGACTATATATGATAAGCGGAGACGAAAAAACGAAAAAAAAAAATATATATATATATATATATATATATATATATATATATATATATATATATATATATATATATATATATATATATATATATATATATATATATATATATATATATATATATATATATATATATATATGTAAATAATAAATTTTTTGGTTAAAGCCAATAAATAAAACAATATTTCTTAAACTGTTTATCCAACAATTGTTTCGGTTTTCAAAAAACCATCTTCAGGGATAATATTTAATAAAAAATTCGGATACAAAAATAAACAACAAATTGACACTTGAAAAACTTATTATGAAAAACTAACAATCGAAAAAGAAAAAGCTTACTATATAAAAAATAATGAAAGAAAATACAAAACAATAATACAATGAAAAAAAAATTAGAAAATAGAAAATGTAAAGTAGTAAAAGCTCCATGATGTTTAATTTTTTAATTTTTTAATTTTTTAGTGAAAAATTAAAGTTAGCGAAAGCCCTGAATAAAAAGTATCTATTGCTACGTTATAGAAAACAAGGTGTTTTACCAAAAAATAGACGTCTCAAGAACACATCAAAAATAGACAAAAAAATTTTTGAAAATGCAGAACAACGGTTTTTATTCACAATCCTCAGTCGTGAAATTACTGAAACTTTTGGCATGATTAAAAAACATGAGAAACAAATTGAATTTTTTAGAAATTATATAATTGAAAATATACCATCTGATCTTTCTTCTTTGATCTTTAATCGGGCAGAAGAACAATTTAAAAATGTTTTTGAAGAAATCAAAATTAATCATCGTCGAAAAATTGACAACCTTTTAAGACCACAACCAATAAATTTAGTAAATCATCGAGAAAACATCATTGTTGATATGAACCGTGAAAACTTAACTGTAGCAGATAATCATTTTACTGCCTTATCTGATGGCAAATGGCTAGTCAATCTTTCAAATACATTAATACCAGAAAATGTTGAAAATGTTTTGAAACTGGGAGAAAAATTTGCTCCTCCTGTTATTCCAAAAAGAATTCCTTTCGATAAGATTGTGTGTGGTGTTGAAAGTGTTCTTCTAAATTGTGAAGATCAATTTGATGATTTAACAAGGTCAAATTTACGTAATCGTTTTGTGAACATATTAACGAACTTTAAACATAAACACAACCATAAAAAATTGCTTACATATGAAGAATTAAAATTACTTCATGATTTAAAAGATACAAAAAATTTTCTGACTGTAAATGACGATATAATTGTATTAAAAGCTGATAAGGGAAATATCACAGTAGTTATGAAAAAAAGTGATTATGACTTTAAAATACGAACATTGTTACAAGATGATACAACTTATTTGAAAATTTCTAAAGTACCAACTTCCAGTATTCAAAAACATCTCAATAAAATGGTAATGACTTGGGAAACTGAAGAACGAATATCTGTACATGAAGGAAAGTGGTTGAGGTCTTATTATGGTGTTCCTGCTAGTTTATATGGTTTACCTAAAGTTCATAAGTCTGGTACACCTCTTCGTCCAATTGTGAGTTCTATTGGAACACCGCTTTACAATCTGTCATCGTTTTTGTCTAATATTTTAAATAAATTTGTGGGAAGAACTAACACGTTTATCAAAAATGCAGAAGATCTGAAAGAAAAATTAGGTGAATATCAACTGCCTGATGACTACATTTTGATTTCTTTAGATGTCGTGTCTTTATTTACAAACGTTGACAGTAATCTTGTTGTTCAAATTGTAAAACAAAACTGGATGGAAATCAAAAAATTGAACAAACTTAAATTAACAAAGTTACAATTTATCGAAGGATTAGAAATGGTTTTGAAAAATTGTGAATTCACATATAATCAACAAGCATATAAGCAAATTTTTGGTAGTCCAATGGGCTCACCTGTTAGTCCATCTTGTGCTAATTTGATAATGGAATATGTTGAAGAAAATGTTTTAAATGATATGAACTTCAAACCACCCTTTTTCTTTAGGTATGTGGATGACATTCTAACTGCTTGTCCCAAAGACAAAGTACAAGAATTTCTCAATAAATTTAATAATTTTAACAACAATATCCAGTTCACGCTTGAAACAGAAATTGATTGCTGCCTACCATTTTTAGATCTGATGATACATCGGCAAAGTAATGGAAAATTAATAACTGATTGGTTCCATAAAAAAACATGGTCTGGTAGATATTTGAACTTTAATTCATGGCTACCACAATCTTATAAGAGAAACACCGTTACACTTATGGTTAAAAAAATTTTGAGCCTTTCTGATCCAAAATTTCATAACAAAAATTTTAATTTACTTTTTGAAACTCTTCAAAAAAATAACTACCCAGAGAATTTTATACGTATATTAGTAAATCAACAAATTTATAGTAATGAAAACACTGTCTTGGAAAAATCAACATTGAAGAATAACAACAAAATTTACATGACTATACCTTATGTCAAAAGTCTTTTCGAACAAATAAAACACTTGTTGAAAAACTTTAACTTTGAAGTTGTAGGAACATCTCATAATAGTTTATATAACACTATTTTTTCAAAATTAAAAGATAAAATACCAATGAATATTGAATCCAATTTAGTGTATCAAGCAGATTGTGGATGTGGTAAATCGTACATTGGCCAAACACAACAATATCTTGGAAAACGTATAAAACAACATTTAAACGACGCCAAAAAACATAATAATGACAATATGAGTGCATTATCTAACCACAAAAAAAGCTGCCGTACAAATCTTCCCCTGCAAAATTTTAAAATTTTGGATAAAGAAAAAAATTTAAATAAGCGAAGAATTTTAGAAATGATTTGTATCAAACAACATAATAATTGTATGAATATACAAACTGATACGGATTTTCTTCATAATACATACGATTTTGTTCTACAAAATTAAAAAATTAAACATCATGGAGCTTTTACTACTTTACATTTTCTATTTTCTAATTTTTTTTTCATTGTATTATTGTTTTGTATTTTCTTTCATTATTTTTTATATAGTAAGCTTTTTCTTTTTCGATTGTTAGTTTTTCATAATAAGTTTTTCAAGTGTCAATTTGTTGTTTATTTTTGTATCCGAATTTTTTATTAAATATTATCCCTGAAGATGGTTTTTTGAAAACCGAAACAATTGTTGGATAAACAGTTTAAGAAATATTGTTTTATTTATTGGCTTTAACCAAAAAATTTATTATTTACAAAAATAATATACAAGCCAAATATCTCATCATATAATAAATATATATATATATATATAAACGATATGAGATATAACGAAAACGACCGGCACTCTCACGGTCGCATTTGTTGAGGTAGATCAAAAAAATTTTCTGTACTTGTGTGTTCTAATAATATCTTGGACGAGTTCGTGAATCAGCAAAATCCGACACGTGGTTAAGAGACTAGAGGCTTTTTTCTGAAAAAAATTGATTTTTTAAAACCGTTATAACGGCCGTTTGGATACTAATATTTCAAAAAATTTAACAAATTTAGAATCTTTGAAATCTTTTTTATCAATTTGTTTTAAAAATAGACCTCTGCAGTTATAGGTTCCTGAGTGAGCGGCTCCAACAAAAAAGTTTGCAAAAAAAAATTTTTTTTTGAAGCAACCGGCACTCTCACGGTCGCATTTATAAGGCCAGATCAAAAAACCTTTTCTAAAAATGTGCGTTTTATTAATATCTTGGACAAGTTCGTAAATCAGCCCAATCCAACACATGGTTAAGAAACTAGAAGCTTTATACTAGAAAAAAAACTTTTTTAGATCCGTTATAACGGCCGTTTGGATTCTAATATTTTTCAAAACTTCATAAATTTAGAATTTTTGAAACCTTTTTAATCAGTTTCTTACAAAAAAAAGACCTCTGCAGTTGGAGGTTTCTGAGTGAGCGGCTCCAACAAAAAAGCTTGTAAAACACAAAATGCGTTTGAATCAACCGGCGCTCTCACGGTAGCATTTGTGGAGCCAGATCAAAAAACATTTCTTTAAAATGTTTGTTTTATTAATATCTTGGACAAGTTCGTAAATCAGAAAAATCTGACACATGGTTAAGGAACTATAGGCTTTATACTAGAAAAAAAAGTGTTTTTTTAATCCGTTATAACGGCCGTTTGGATACTAATATTTTTAAAATCTTCATAAATTTAGAATCTGTGGAAACATTTTTATTCTTATAAATATTCTTATAAATATAAACCTCTGCAGTTAGAGGTTTTTGACTTGTTGGCTTCAACAATCCCCAACTACAATTTCCAAAAACCTTAAAACAGTCAATGTCAACCTTATAACAGTCAAAAAAATAAAAAATTTGAATAGAAGAAATAAATTTTTTTTTCTTAGAAATAAACTATTTTGATATTTTGCAGTAATTGCACGACATATGATATAGAGTAGGTTTGTGTCATAAATTTTCACACACATGTTCTGTGGTAGATTTGATATTTGTTTGTTGCAAAATTGGATAGATATAATTTTGCTTGTAGGTAGCTTTTTTTCTTTTTAAAATTTGTTCGATATCTGTTTGAAATTAGTTTGTTTCGTTTAAACTAATCTGATACATCAGATTCTACTGGCACACAAAACTGTCTGATCTCGAAATCTACCTATTTCTAGCGGATATACGTGCCGCTTGGACTTTTTTTAATATTATATGACAGGAACCAATTTTAGTTTTATTAAAACAAATTGTTTTATTAAAACGATTAAAACTGTTTGAAAATTCAAAGACTACTTAGCAACTACTTATAAATAAATTTGTACATTTAGAGAGAAATCAAAATATTTTTTCATAGCAACCTATTTGAAGGGAAACCAAAATGAAACTTTTTTTCAATAATTATTAATTACTCTAATTTATTATTAATACATTTAATGAAAAATAAAACGTTGTACGCACCACTGTCGTTATCAGATTTTAACGGCCTCCAGGCGATATGAATCCCTCGGGCCAGAGGCCCTTGGGCTGGACATATCGCCGTCGGGCCGTTAAATCCTTATAACAACCTTGGTACGTAAATAACTTTTGTATTTTCAAGTCAAGAGCTGGTCTTATTTTTAAAATTTCATGTAAGAACATGGGTGCTTGTAGTATGTTGAAATTTTCAAACCGCTTTTTATTGGCAAAGTATAGTGGATGTTGATAGATTTATATTAAGATTTTTAAATAATTGAAATTAAAGTAACTAAGTATGCTCTTTGTCATCAATATCCGATAATATGTTACCATCGAAAATCTGTAGCTCCTAAGCGATTCGTCTAAACGTCGTAAATAGGAAAACACAGTGTTTTCGATCAAAACCTATCCAAATGTATACGATATTTGAAAGCCAATTGGTTCAACGAACTTTGTCAATATTTTAAAATTAATGGCGTAGACACCTATACTTTTTGCAGGCCAAATAGCTCGCTCACGAAGCCGCGCATGATTAGTGAAATTAACTTGTAAACCTCTAAATATACTTTCAATTAAAGCACCTTTGGTAGCCATTATATTGCAAAAATTGTTTGGAAAGCGAATGCATTGTGTATTTTCTTGTAATTGAATTTATCCGTTTTAAATTTTGAGCAATTGTTCGTTGAACGCTAATGCCAATTGATCATTTTGAAGATGATCACGCAAATTTATTGTAAGAGATAATCTACAAACACTTCGTAATATGTGTGATTCTTTCATCCGCATATGTATCACGTGCGATGATCGGCAATATTTAACTGAAATCATCGGCCAGTAGCAGTCTCAAAAATGTATATTTTGAAAATCGCCGTTGCTGCTAAATAAATTAGTAGTATAGCTAAAGTTTAGCTATGGTTCATTAAAGAAATCTGTAGTACCACACCATAGATAAAACCTATTGTACGAATAGACAAAATAAAAAAAACATTTTGTAGGAATTGAAAAACCGATAGTTGGATTGGAATATATAACTGTATCAGATCATACTTTAAAATATATTAGCATATTTAAAAAGTTTACTCAAAATCCAACATCAGAAACTGATGTTATCGAAGATTGAAATAAATAGGCAATCAAGAGGCCTGCCCCACGCAACTTATCCTAATATCACCCCAAAATTAACCAGGTATTTGTCCTGCCAATACTCTATTCAATTCGAATGTACAAATGTCATAAGCCGAAGCCATAAACCCAACTTTGCATTTATCAATATTTAATCCAAACACAAACCCAAGCGTTCTAGCTAAATCATACTAATATAAACATTCTTAAATAAAAATACTTACAATGTAACAAAAAATCTCCATTATCATTTATCAATAACAATGAAAACCATACAACTTTCCTAATCAACGCCAACAAAACCGTCAACCTCTCATTTATCAAAATTTATCCTAAACATATGCCCAAGCGTCTTAATATAAAGATTCTTTCTTAAAAGTAGTTGCAATGTAACATAATCTCTCAATTATTAAAATCAATTCCAATCAAAACTCGAACTATCCTATGACACCAAAAAATCATAAACTTAAATGTATATTATCTTAAACTAAAAAAATATCAAAAAAACAATTGATTGAAATTGAAGATCATTATTTGTAAATAGAAAACAAAAAAAGTTTGTCCTTCGATCTTTAAAGGGATTATTTACATGTATGTGTAAAAGAACTTTTTATTTTCTATCATATTTCTTTACGTGTATTTTACTTTTTTTGTTTATTTACAAGTAACAAAATAAATAAAATTTGAAGTAGAAGAAAAGAGAAAAATTCTTTTTTTTTATTTTTATTCTAAATATGTGTATTAAATAGATACAAAACAGGCCAAAAAGAGAAACAAATTTAAAACATATATATCTTATTCATTTGTTAAAATCTCAAATAGAAATTTTGTATATTTCTTTATTTTTAAATTCTCTTACACATTTTTGTGTTAAACGTTATTTCTCTAGTATACTACTCTATGCTAATACATTAAAATTTGATAAAAACTAAACAAAAAAGGACTCATTAAAAAAAAGTATTGTTACACAATGATTAAAAATTTGACTGTGGATTGAATTTTTGGAGAACATGAAAGACGTAAAATATTTATACGGGATTATTGTGAGAATCTCTTCTTTTTTTTAAATTTGAAAGTATTTAATAAATGTATATATGGTTTCTTTAAATTGAATGTATCACTTTTAAAATTTACCGTTGCCTCTTTTTGTATGTATATATGAGCAGATTCGATCATCTCTCTTTTGTTTTTAAATTTTTCAAAGTCTATTATAGAGAGGGAGAGAGAGCCGTGATATTTTGCTTCAACCTAATATTGCTTCTGTGGCTATAAAGACATTTTATTTTAAAGTGTCGAGCAAATAAATTCATTGTGAATAGAACTAAAAACATTAAAATAGAAAATAACAAATTTAAAACAAGTAATCAACGAATAGAAAAAATAAAGCATAAAGTAATGAAGGAAATCCTCAACTTAGAAATAGAGACGTGCATTTTAGAATACAATTGTTTACTAAAAACTATCATTATCCTGAATAACTATCTACTTGCCACTCTATACAACAATGACTATGTTTTCCTCAGGTCAACACAAGCTGTTTTCAATGCAAGTTCAGTCAAAAGGCATAAATCAGTATTAAACAAAAAATTCAACGTCATTATAAACAATTGTGACTTGATACCTTTCAGACCAGAATATTTAGAAAATCTTACAGAAGTAGACATTCCTAAGAATGTACAATGTTTGTTAAGCTTTGGTCCGAAATTTGCTAATGCTTTTGATCCACTAGACATTCCTTTACCAAAAATGATTTCAGAAATTGAAAACATATTATGTCAATCAAACAACAATCAAACAGAAGAAATACGCACGACCATCATTAACAAGATAGCAGGTTACCTCCATAGCTATAATCCGGATCCAGTTTTCAATCAACTGTTAATTCTTCAGAACCAAACAAAAGCCTTTTTCAAAAGGAATCCAAATTTAATCGTGCTTAACAGTGATAAAAGTAACAAGACAGTTATAATGAAAAAAGAGGAATATAATATTAAAATGTTTAACCTTGTGAATGACACTAATACCTATGATAAGCTCAAGTCCAATCCAATCCATAAAATACAATCAAATATTAATAAGAATCTTCAAAAAATGTTGGAAGAAAATCGAATTTCAAAGCCCTTATACCTCCAATTGAAAACAAAACATCCCAACTTACCTAGAGCATATGGATTGCCAAAACTGCATAAACCAGGAATCCCGCTAAGACCCATTGTTTCCACCATAAACTCGCCAAGTTATAACATCTCAAAATATTTAAGTAGTGTCCTAAAAGAAATCAATAGTTACAGTCCATACACTGTAAAAAACGCAATGGAACTAAAAGAAAAATTACAAGACATAACTCTGAAGGATGATGATATTTTAGTATCATTTGATGTGAAGTCTTTATTCACCAATATACCACGAGACTTGGCAATTAAGGAAGTTGAGGATAGATGGGAAGAACTTACGTGCTATACACAGTTGGATTTACCTGAATTTACAAATTTAATAAAATTTTGTATTGAGTTAGACAATGTGTTTACATTTGATAACAATTTTTACAAACAAAAAAATGGACTAGCGATGGGTAGATCAGTCTCACCAGGTTTATCGGATATGGTTCTTGATAGGTTGTTTACAGTATGTCTTGAAAAACTTGAAAGGAAACCTACGTTTATTGTTCGGTATGTGGATGATGTTTTGATGGCAATACCTGAAAGCCAAATAGCACACACACATAATATTTTTGAGTCTTTCAATCATAACATCAAATTCACAATCGAAAAAGAAATGCAGGGTAAAATTAATTTTCTAGATATGACCTTGTATAGAAATAAAATGGATAAACACATAACAACTAAGTGGTACAAGAAAGAAATCAATTCAGGGCGTATGATTAACTATCTCTCACTTCACCCTCAACAGATGAAAATTAATGTTGCAAAATCTTTCATAAGGAGAGTTTTTTCACTCAGTCACCAAAAATTTAAAAACAATAACATAAATGAAATTATCTTAACTCTCAAGAACAACAATTATCCAATAACGTTAATTAACAAGCTAATAAAACAATTCACCCATAAAAACATAAATAATGAAATACGTTTTAAACAACAACAAAACGATAATGATAACAATAATGACGGGAACATAATTTATGGTGTCCTCACCTATATTCCCAACTTAACGGAAAAAATCAAAAAAGTATTATTAGGATCAAATTTTTCAAGAATTGCGACGAAAATCTTACAAAAATCATGTAATCTTGTTTTCACAAATGTAAAAGACAAAATAGCAAAACTGAAAAATTCGAATGTGGTTTACAAAATTCCTTGTGAATGTGGAAAGGTGTTCATAGGGCAGACTAGTCAAAGGCTTGAGGAGAGACTTTATAGCCACAGAAGCAATATTAGGTTGAAGCAAAATATCACGGCTCTCTCTCAACACGCAATTGAAAATGATCACTCGTGGAATTTCCAAGATATTAGCATAATAGACTTTGAAAAATTTAAAAACAAAAGAGAGATGATCGAATCTGCTCATATATACATACAAAAAGAAGCAACGGTAAATTTTAAAAGTGATACATTCAATTTAAAGAAACCATATATACATTTATTAAATACTTTCAAATTTAAAAAAAAGAAGAGATTCTCACAATAATCCCGTATAAATATTTTACGTCTTTCATGTTCTCCAAAAATTCAATCCACAGTCAAATTTTTAATCATTGTGTAACAATACTTTTTTTTAATGAGTCCTTTTTTGTTTAGTTTTTATCAAATTTTAATGCATTAGACAAAAGAAGTAAAATCTGTGATATATAATAATTTTTTAATTTTGTGAATGTTTATTTAAATTATTTGTTTACAATTAATAATTTATTAAAATTTTATTGTGTTTTTTCAATGTAAGTTTCGTTGTCGTTATATTTTTTAGATTTTAAACCATATCATACATATATAAAAATTTTTTTTAATTCAAAAATTATTATTTAGTTTTATAAAAAAATTTGTTTAACCTTCCGTTTTTTAGATTTAACTTGATAATGCCGCTGTTGGCGAAATATTGTTAGTAAAAAGAAACCTATTAAAATTCAATGAAGATTTAAAAACAAAAAATTTTTATCTTTTAAATTTTTTCTGGCTGAGAAAAAGGTGCGCTTTAAAAACAAATTAACTCAACGATTCATGATTGCCAGCCGATATATTAAACCTTATATACAAATGTAATATTTTTTTAACAGGTTAGGAAATTACTTCGGTCTGAAAGACCTAAGTATTACATTCATGAGCTGAAAGTGAAATTTTTACCCCCACTTTTTTTGACATTTCACGACGTTTTAGGACCTCCTGACTCTAAAAAAGCAAAAAACAAAAAAATGTATGTCTGTCTGTCCGCCGGCCGCGCCCATTACCTACGCTGCAGGGAAAACGGCTTGAGGGATTTCAAAAATTTTTTTTTCTAAAAATAGGTATGCATAAGATGCAGGTCCGAAAGGACGTTGTGTTCGATAACTGTACCGGAAGTGTGTCAAAAAAATCATTATGTGTGTCAAAAATAGCAAACTTTCATATTTTTGGCTTAAAAAACGTTCATTTTAAGTGATTACGAGTAGGAACATTAAATTTGGAGAAACCTTGATGGTCGGGATTGGTATGTGAGATCAAAAACTAGATTATTGCATTATAAGTTTGTGAAAAAAATGTTGTCAAGTGTGTCAAAAGAAAGATTTTTATTTATTTTTTTTACCTAATTTTTTGGAAAAAAATAAAATTAATTGTTTGTTTGAATTTTGAAATGAAGTTTTATTATTATTATTGAGAATTATGGCATTATAAGTTTGTCAAAAAAATGTTGTCAAGTGTGTCAAAATAAAGATTTTTTTTTAGTTTTTTACCCAATTTTTTGGAAAAAAATAAAACTGTTTGTTTGAAATGAAATTTTATTATTATTGAGAATTATGGCATTATAAGTTTGTCAAAAAATGTTGTCAAGTGTGTCAAAAGAAAGGTTTTTATTTATTTTTTACCCAATTTTTTAGAAAAAAATAAAATTAATAGTTCGTATGACATGATATTTTATTATTATTATAGAGAATTATGGCATTATAAGTTTGTCAACAAATAATGTCAAGTGAGTCAAAAAATGATTTCATTTAATTTTTTAGCCAATTTTTTGGGAAAAAAAATGTAGCTGTTTTTATGACGTAAATGTAATTTAAAATGAAATTGGACATGGAAATTTTTGAATTTGTTATGGTTTTTGAAATATTTTTGGAATTTTGAAAAAGTTTGTATTTTTGATTTTGTAATAATTTTTGCAATATTTTTAGAATTTCGGCAAAAGTTTTAATTTTTGATTTTGTAAGAATTTTTGGAATATTTTTAGAATTTTGGAAAATTTTTAATTTTTGATATTATTATAATTTTTGGAATTTTGAAAAAATTTTCAATTTTTGATTTTGTAATAATTTTTGCAATATTTTTAGAATTTTGGAAAAAGTTTGAATTTTTAAGAATTTTTGAAATATTATTGGAATTTAGAAAATATTTAAATATTTGATTTTATTCTAATTTTTAGAATATTTTTGGAATTTTGAAAAAGTTTGATTTTATTTAATTTAACAATATTTTTGGCATTTTGATTATAATTTTCCGGCAACGTATTGATGTTTCGTGTTAGTTTTGTAATAAATTTTTAAACAGATATAAAAAATACTTGTACTTTAACAAAAAGTTATGTTTGATATACATCGCTGCCCAAAACTAAAAACCATGTCCTCATAAAAGTTTTTTGCCGAAAACTATATCAAAATCCTTAACCCAGACCGAAGTCTTGATATTTTGGAATTAGAATTTCACTATGTTGAAGCATCGGACGCTTGTTATTAAAAGTTGGATATACCCCAAAAAGCCACATTGTTTGTAATTTTTTTAATTTTTATTTAATATTTGTTGAAATATTTAGCTTGTTTCTAATTTGTTATAATGAAATGTTTTTATCGTTATCGTTTATCTGGTTTGATATTTTTTTTGCTTTGACATATTCAGATCGATTTATAAAATTTTTGTTATGTTTCCAATTATTAATTAATCTGCGTTTGCTTTTAAGAGCTATTTGGCCGCCTTCGAAAATAAATATTTTTGTTGGAATTTCATTATTAAATATAATTTTATAGAAAAGGATTGTGAAGGATCTTCATTTACGTCAATATTTATAACTCAAAATGTATTACAAAGGATTGCTGTTTCCACATATTTAAGATTTACTCTACTTTTTTCTACTCTACACAACTCCAATCAATACTGAAGTTTAATCATTGGTACTACTATTCTAAAAAGGCTAATAAAAATAAAATAAAATAAAATTTCTTGAGGAATAATAAATAATCAAATATGTTCCTTACGCACTTATTTCTTTTGTTATCACTAATTATTTCTTTACTTTTTTTAAAGCAACATAAAATAAAAATCTTGGAAATATATTTTTTTATCTTTCTGAAATATTTGATTTTTAGAAATAACATTTGCAATCACAGTGAATGACCAAATAAAGTTTGTTTTAGCAAACATAAAGTCTAAATTTATCTATCAATTTCCCTTAACAAAATCACTCTAGATCCTTATCCTTAAATATGTGAATATAACTATTCAAAATGATTAATAACATAATGTATTGAACAAAATAAGATTACATTTTTTTTTAAGCTAAGATAATTTGTGTAAAAAGTTATATAAAAAGAAAAGTTTGTCATGAAAGTGTAGAGTTTAATATATATATATATATATATATATATATATATATATATATATATATATATATATATATATATATATATATATATATATATATATATATATATATATATATATATATATATATATATATATATATATATATATATATATATATATATATATATATATATATATATATATATATATATATATATATATATATATATATATATATATATATATATATATATATATATATATTAAAAATTCAATAACTAATCTCTACAAACATAAACGATCACTTAGTTTAATCGTGACACGAACCGTCTTAAAAATGATCGATACAAGTCATATTGCATCGCCATATACGATTAATTAATTAATCAGCTTATTCGAAAAACCAAAACCTCAAAAAATCGCTTCAATAGATTTTCTTTGTCATTCTTGGTTGGCGGTAAAGTTGAACAAAATTTCTCTGTTTTCTGGACTTTGCATGAAGCAAAACATTTAAGTTAAAGCCCAATATTAAGTAAGGTTTTTAGATTAAATTATTGATGCATAGCTGCTTGTTAGATTAAATTATTAATGTGTTATTATAAATATACTATAATAAAATTCAATTGTGAAATTTTGGTGTAACATAAACATTTAATCTACTGCATTGTGTTTCATTTACGTGAACGACATAATTCTCACATTGCTAAACGCAACAGCAGATACAACATTGATGACTACGACAGAACAAGACCAAGAAATAATTGCTCACAGTAAGCCTCTTTGGCATGTACCTCTGTTGCTAGTGCCTAGTGCCCAAAACATCAAATCCAATAAAAGAAATGGCGACTTGTCTTGGATTATAGAAAATCAAACAAAATAATTTCAACAAAATAAACAAAAATCTCTTTCTTTTCTTTTTACGTACTGTAGCAAATGATGTGAACAACAGCGAGAAAATTCTGATATCTAACATAAAAAAGTTGATGTATTTTTAAACCGTTTCTTGAAAATCTATTGGATATGTGCGACAATTCGCACTTATGCAAAACAAAATAAGTAACATACACACAAAGTAATCTTACTGCGTCACAAATTACTGAACCAGAGAAATTAAAAGCCACACTAGATATCTGGAGAATTCTACATCCCGTAGTGAAGACCAAATTAAAAAGCTTACAAATATAGCTCCCCTATATTTTTAATGCGTGTTTTTGACCTTATGAGTGCAAAAATATCAGAAGAACCTATGACACTATTATCCCCAAATGAGCAATCTTTCGCGCAACAGCTACACAGCATATGTCACAGTGTAGTATCTCCAAATTAATTACCAAATATAAATTCAAAATAAATAGTTCAACAAAAACGCAACACTGACCTAAACTCTAGTTTTCCATTTCAATCGATTATAACTATATATTCAAATTTCATAACACCTTTTCCACAAATCGTACATTTATTCCAATTTTATTAAAACAATATTTCCGCGATAACCTAAATCTTTATTTAAATTAAAATAAGCGTTAATTTCGCGAAATTACATTATGTAATTTTTTAATAAAATAAAATAAAAACAAAAAAAATAAAGTTTGGTCAGTGAATCGATTTTATAGCAATACTAATTAATAATAAGGTCAACAGCGTTGCCACTCAAACAAATTAAAATGTATCCAATTTTATAAAAAATGTATCCAAATGTATCCACTTTTTTGAAAAAATGAAACATGATTATTTGATATTGCTAAAGGACTAATTACAATATATGTTTAGTACAATTCAGTATACTGATCACATTTATTTATAATATTACAACAAAAAAATCACATTAATTCAAATTTTTATACTTCATGATTTTTATATGTGTTTTATTTGATGAATAAATTCCATATACATTTTTTGCACAGTTTTTGTCACCTCCAAAAATTCCTCTTTTACCAGTTTATTGTATGCTAAAAATGATTGTACTGCATATGCCATACTTATTTCAGACAATTGTATATGGTTTTCTTCATTTTCAAAACCTAGCTCATTTACATTCCTTAGATTTAAGAAACGATAAGGGTCTATAAAATTGTATAAAATGATTTTTAAATCGACTGTTAAATTATTAAAAAAAATGTGATTGATTTTCAAAAACTGTTTAAAATTAGTTACACTGCTCGCCAATTTCTGATACTTTTTCTTTCACAAAAAGATAGTCTAAGATCCGGCTGCAGGATTAGTGCGCTCATCGATTTTTTGCTAAAACCAAATATTTATGTATATTTATAATTAGGAAAATATATATCTACCAGGTTGCCTATCAAAATTTGGCCGCCAGTATTTTTAATTAAATTATTTTTAATTGATTTTCGGGAAAAAATTTCGTTCACTTGTTTTTTAAATAAAATATCGTCTACATCACGGCAATTTATATAAAGATTCTAAAAATTCACGGTTGCCGTTGTGCACCTGGCCGCACCTCTTCGCAGCCAGGTGTAAACAGGTATGATTTCGATACATTTATACGTTCATAACGTACATTGATTAATTCTATATCAAATTAAAGCTAATTTTTTTCTATTTATTATCATATATGGTTGCCTAATTAAATCCGGCCGCAAATAAGGGTTGCTGGCTGTTAAAGATGATAAATATTTAAGGTAGAGTGAAAGAGAGCTAGCGCGTAACATCATTTGTCAGACGAGGATAGCGATTGCCAGCTGTGCGACGCTCTTAAGCCATTGCGCATGCGTCGAATGTTAGTGTTCTCAACCACCGGGGAGTAATAGAGACGACTTAATAAATACTCCAAAAAAATTGTCTTCCTTTTCAAAATGACAAATTTAAAAATTACAACAAAAAATGGTAGAATCCTAGTTTATCCCCCCAAATAAATTTGCGTTATTTTTTTTCAGATAAATAGAAAGGTCAGGTCCTCTGCATCCTAATTATGAAAAAAAAAAATTTGCGGAAATGAGGGGGTCAAAAGTTATAAAGGATCAAGCTTTCAATTTTACCTTGGTTCCCCCTTTGGTTTTTTTTTTTTAGTTTTTTGTTTTTTCTTTTTTTCCTTATTTTTATTTATTATTTATTTATATTTTATCACATACTAAAATATTAAAATTTAAAAAAATACTTTGGTCCCCCCTTTGAGTTTTTAGAAGTACCTAACTTGATTTGATTTTTGATTTTTTTTTTGACTCGCACAACTTCGATCAAAAATAGCATCGCCAAAACACTCCCCCCCCCCCCCCCCGCGTCGCCTCCGCGTCGCGCAAAAAATCGATGAGCGCACTAATCCTGCAGCCGGATCTCGTACTAAGAGAATAGACGAACAATATAACAAATTTCATAAACATTTTCAAAGTTTTTGGAAATCCAACACAGCTAAAGGCATATTAATAAAATGTATCCATTCTAGCAGTTTTGTGATTTTTTTGTATCCAGTATCCATTTAATAAATTTTTCAAATAATGTATCCAAATGGATACAAATGTATCCAAGTGGCAACGCTGAAGGTCAACGAGTCATCGTTTTTTAATTATATAAGTAAGTTTATAATTAATAATCAGGGAGTCAATTTTAAAAAATCAATCAAGCAGTCTCAGTCAGTTATACAAAATAAATTCAGTCAGTCAATTTTAAACAAATCAGTCAGTAAATCTTCTACGTTAAATCAAATCAAGCAAGTGAGTCAATTTTCACGGATTAATAAAGTCAATCGTTTAAACAAATTAATAAAAGTGCAGTAGCAATATTAGCAGTAAGTTGAGACAACGAGTACCAATCGGGCGGTCAATAAGTCAAAAAGACAAGTAAAAATCTAACGAATTCGATTAATAAGTTAAATTAAGTGCTTTACCTCCTAAGTAGAACTATTTCTGATAACTGTTAAGTGAGCAAAACTGAATAATATAATATTTATACTAGGTAGTACTAAAAGCAAAAGTGTGTTTTGCATTTATGAACTAAACCAGTATTCAGTAGGCCCGAATAAAAGTAACCACGTGAATCGACAAATAGTGTATTCAACCATTTACGAATAGAAGTGTTACTATAATAACACAACTAGGTAGCAGTACAAGCAAATTAGAACAGTTAATTCTAATAGAATATAATTAAAGTAGCGGTATACACGAAAGTTTAATAGTGTCACCAAATCTCGAAACACTAAATTTTATCACATAGTAGTGTACGCAATTCATCTGGCACTACATTTTATTATATAGTAGTGTTGCGAAATATTGTGGCACTAAAACAGCACCAAACTTAACCTCACTAACAAAAAACTTATTGGATTAGTTTTGTTCGCCATTGAAAAGACATTCGACAGAGGTTTTTTGTTTTCTAAATTGTTTCTAAATTTCTAAATTGTTTTCTAAAAATCGAAGTTTCTAGGTCAAAAATTCTAAAGCAATATCTTATATTAAATTTTCCACATCTGGCATTCTGCAAGGTGAGTTTTCATCATCATACACTTTATATATACGCTTCCGACGTCATATCGGAATACGCCGAATATATGTCAAATCCTCTGAAGTATGTCTTTGTAAACGATACGTCAATCTATACATCTGAAGATAGCGAGAAAGAAATAATTAACAATCTTCAATTGGATGTTGATAAACTTACAGAATAATTTCATAAATGGAACATAAATACATATAACTACAATAAAACGCACGCCATATACTTTGTAAGACGTCGTGCGTAGGGTTTCTCAAACGGGATCCCGTTTTTCCCGGGATCCCGGGGGTAAATTTTCATCCCGTTTTCCCGGGATTTCATCCCGGAATCCCGGGATCCCAGGCTAATTTTTATTAACATTTTTTTGTACTTTTTTCAAAGATATTAAAAGTTTTCTCACTCGAAAATCGAGTAGTTTTTAATTCTTTTCCCTGTGTAGTAATTAATTTCGTTCTAAATTAGGAAAATGTTTTTTTTGACACATATGGTATCATGGTTTTTTTGTATGGTTTTTTTGACACATATAAACACAACAAATTAAAACCAATCAAACTTAAAATAGGTAGATTTTTCTGAGAAATCTACCTAAAACTTGCGCTTCATTTCTCTTAATTTATGTTTAATGGTTCTCTTGGACGGATGGTTCAATGGATGGTTCAATGGACGTTTCGTCACGAAAATTCGGACAAAATTGAGTGATGGCGCCATTGACAACCTAGGTTTTTGAAAAATTGTTTAAAAATGAGTATTATGAATTCATTTTTGTTTTGTTTTTATGTATTTTTGAAGGTTTAATTAATTTTTGAAGTTTTTCTAATTAAAAATAATGGAAATTTAAAAATCAATAGCGCATTTCTTGTGCTGTTTTAATTTTACACATTTTTCTACCACCCAATTAGAAAAATCTAGCTTTTTAGCGTTTCCCGGGCTTTCCCGGGATCCCGGGAATTTAATATTTTTTGTCCCGGCTTCCCGGGATTTGAATTTCTACGGGAAATGAGAAACCCTAGTCGTGCGGTTAAATTTCTACCTCGCAGTAGGTCAAAATTAATCAAATTTCGTAAAATGTCTAGATCATATTCGGGATAAAAGGCATGTTAGTAAACAAACGACATATAAACTACGTTATCGAAAAACATTATTTTCACAGCGATAATAAAAACCACTTTTATAACCCTATATTTTAAGTATTAGAATAAGGTAGAAAATTAGTTAGATTTCAGTAATTTAAGATTATATAATAAAAAATAACCTTTTATTTAAAACAAAATACCTTTCTAGATCATAATCCAAAAGTATAATATTAACATAAAAATTACAATAAGAGCTGTATAGTTCATAACTGATCTCCCAAGATTTGAAAACTAATTTTAAAAAAAATTGGGTTCATATCATATCCCTGTATAAAATTTAGACCATATTTTAACATTCTTTAAGTTAGCGATACAACTATATAACACTTCACCAGGTAAAGTAATATATTTGTTTGAATATAATTAAATTTGTGACACTATTACTATTAACAAAACTGACACTATTAACCAGAGTTAAAAAAAAATCTTCCCATCTACTCTTACTCTTAATACTAAAAGAATTTTGATTTTCCTTCTTTCATATCTTCATTCTTTTACGATTGAATAGTGAGTTACAAAAAATATTTTTTACAAGACTACTCTTTGAATTGTGAATAAATATACTTCATTGTATAAAGACTTACTCGTCACAAAAAAAAATTACTTACTCTCACTCAATCATAAAATTTAAATTTTCGAAAAGTAATCGATTTTTTTTGCTGTTAAAAATGTAACATTTATATCATTCTTCTATATCGGACGTCTTCTATATATACCATTTATTTATAATTTACATCCTCAAATCTTAATAAAATAAACACAGAGAAGAGTAAGAATAGTCAAAACAGTTTAAAAAAAAGGCTCACGGTATTGAGATCAAATTTATTATTTAAACGAAGATCAATCATAAGCGAAAGAATAAACAAAAGGAGTAAAAGAGGAATAAGTTTTATGAATTTTCATTAACTCACTCCTTAAGCCGCTTTTTCAGTTGCTGCAGTGTGTGCGTTCACGTTTTCGTTCCTTCAGTAATTTTTACCCTTCGATTTTTTAGTTGATGAAAAATTTGCACAACGAGTTTGTCGCCATCTGCATTTTAAAATAATCAAGTGTTTGAAATGGCTCATATTTATATTTACAACATGTAATAGCAATAACATTATGCATAACATCACGTTTTTATATTAATATTATATTCATATACAAACTATATAATCACAAAATATTCAGTACAATAAATTCTGCAGTTTAAACAAATTCCAAATTCAAGATGTTTGACGTTTGTGATGTCAACAAATACACAATTTTTTTATGTTTCGGTATTTTCTCTTTTTAAATTGTAATGTTCTTATCTCTTTCTTTTTTTTGTTCAGAGAAAAAGTTAAAATTAAACCAACTCTGAAGCCGCTTTTTCAGTTGCAGCAGTGTGTGCGTTCCTTCGTTCTTTCATTAAACGATTTCTTCTCTTCGATTTTTTAGTTGATGAAAAATTTGCAGCATGATTTTAACGCCATCTACAATTATTGTCATAGAATTCTGAATTCAGAATGAACATTTGAACAAGACATATTCAAAAAAATTTATGAAGTATTTTTCTTTGTTAAGGTTGAATTTTCACATAGATTTTGTTGAAATATTATATTATTCTACAAAATTTGTAAATAAATGTTAATAATAAATACGTAAATAAATATTAATTTATTAACAATTCTATCTCGTAAATAATTTTTTTATGTTTCGATATTTTCTCTTTTTAAATTACGATATTTTTGTCTCATTCTTTTTTTTTTGTTCAGAAAAAAAGTTAAAGTTAAACCAACTCTGATGAAAAAACTGCAGCAGAAAAAATTATCATTTTTAAGGAATCTGATTGGTTTAAAAAAAAAACTGAATGAAAGAACGGACACACTGCAGCAACTGAAAAACCGGCTTGATGAAAAATCTGCAGCAGAAAAAATCACAATTTTTAAGAAATATGATTGGCTTAAAAAAAAAACTGAATGAAAGAACGCAAACACTGCAGCAACTGAAAAAGCGGCTTTATGGAATGAATATATAAATTTAAAGAGAGAGTTTTGTATCACTGCTATTAACAAAACACCAAATAAAACTGACCATTCACCATAAACCCATTTCAGCATTTCAAATACTTTTATTAAATTATCTAAAATTAGAATCGATAAAAAAGATTCAAACAAGTTGTCTAAACTATATAATTAAGGTAATTAATATAATTAATGTAATTAGAATAAATAAATTTGAATCTAGTTACCTCATTTAAAATAGTTTTTTCGTTAGTTTCATAAACAAAATTTGTACAAGTTTTTATAACCGATTTATCAAAACTATTTTCTGCACAAGTATTGTTAACATTAACATAATATTGACATTTTTCTGGTTCATCATGTTCAAATGGAACTGCATATTTTAACCACTTTGTACGATATTCGGTTATGTTATCATCACACCCAGGCACAAAACAACGATAATTAAGATCACCTGCAGCAAAAATATAAGACAATCCACAAACACCAATACAAAACGTGGCAAAACATATTAACAGTAAGTTTTGTATTTGAAACCTCCCAAAATCACCGATTTCATTCAAAGTTAGTTCTAGATTTGAATATTTGACTGTATTGTTATTGCTAACACTTTCACTAGCCATTTGAAAAACAAAATTAGCCTATTTTCATTTACTTGTGATGTAATTTTTTTAAATCATGCACCCAATGTAACCCAATGCAGCAACCATCACGGACTACGTTTATTTTTCGTATTTTAATACAATAAGACTGAAATATTTTTCTTAAATAGTTTTGGTAGAAGGGGAAATTTTATTACGGTTGTATTCTACTTCCACAATTGAATTGAAATTCAATTGTAGTTATCAATTTCTAAATAAAAGATGATAATAATATTTGCTAAAATTAATAAATTGTACACGTGAAACACTTGACATATTTTACTATTTAAAAATTAAAAGCCATTACTGATTCGATTTATAATAAACTTTTATACCGATAAATTATTGGCAGTTAAAATCAGTTGATCTGTATATTGAAAAGTAAAAATATATGTATTTTCTTGCAACTAAATACATATCTTTTTGTGTTTTTTTAAGTTTTGTGTTCCTGTTTACATAATTACATAATATGTATAGTGTATACATAATACATTTTTTAAAACATAATTACTGGCTTCCAATTCGCTGTACATACAATTTTACAACGATTTACATTTAATTAAGTAAAATAAACGAGATGAACTTGACTTTCGAGATTTTCTTTTAATAATTATTAGCTAGAACTCTTTTATTTTGTTTTATTTACAATTATAAAATGTAAAAATTTGGATAAAATGTACACTAATACCTCAGTTTGCGTGAGTCTTGTTTTGCGTTTTTTCACTTTGCGTGATGTTTTATTTTCCCAATAAAATTCAGTTTGCGTTGTCGTAAGATCTACTTTGCGTTCAAAAGTAGAATTGTGGCGAACATTTAAATTAAAACAACTTTCAAAATTTTTCAACTTACCTGGGTAACGCTGACAAAATTAGGTTGATAAAGTTGAGAGGGGCAGAGTAAATACTTCTTATAGTCAACGATTCTTCAGCACGGCGAGTCATTGGCGCCTTAAAATCAATGCAACTCAAGTCTGTTCTCCATGTTAGGGGATGCTCAAGTGGCTCGCTATATACATGTGTAAAACGGTTTTGCTGAGAATATGGACATCATGTCGGATCCATTCACAAAAATTTTGATTGTGCGAAGGACTTACCATCCATTGGCGTAAAAAAATATTTGAAGACAAAGCAGATGACATTAAAGACCTTTTCTTCCTTGAAGTCGAAGAAGCCACCAAAAACATTCCGTGGCACGATATGAAAATCATGAAAGGAGACTTCAATGCTCACATTGGTATGAAATGCAGAGCTTTAAATACTTATCGGCCCTAACAGTTTGCATCATACCAGCAAAAATAAAAGCTTTCGCGCAGCTGATATGACTATGATGAATGATCTAGTAATTTCCAGCACTTTCTTCCCTCTCAAAAGAATCCACAAAGCGACGTTGAAATTAATCGATGGAAACCTGAAAATCAAATCTATCATGCCATGATCTTTAAGAGACACTCTACAAGAGTAACTGACTTTTGATCATACACAGGTGCTGATGTGTACACCAATCATATGCTTGTCATCTTTAAGTACAAGTGCAACCGTGCATAATTATATTCGCAGTACATTTTACTATCGGAAAACGACTATCGAAATCACGCAACGAATGGTTTGACAATGAGTGCTGCCAAAGCGTTGAGCATAAACAAAAACTGCGAGAAAATTGTTAACAAGGAACACCCCAAGCTCCCAAACTAATTATATTCGCGCCAGAAAACCCTCAACAAAACTTTTACGGGAAAAGAAACACAAAAACATGAATACCTGTATCGAAAACATCCACCAACATGTGGCTAACGGAAATTCGAAAGGGTGCTTTGCCAATGAGTGGCATCTACAAAAACACAGCCATCAAAAATGGAAACACTAAACTTACAACAAATTAACTTGATGTGCTGACAATATGGTGATCTCAGATCAGATTTTTGTCCCTCACCCAACAGTAAAAGCGGTGGAAACTGCCATAAAAAACTAAAAAATTGTAAATCACCAGGTATCGATGGAATCCATGCAGAACTATTTGAAAATGGAGGAGCAGCTTGTTTTTCATGTATATACGACCTTCTTGCAATTTACGCCCTAGAAAAACTACCTGCTGCATGAAAAAAGTTGTTCCGCTAAGTAAGAAAGGTGAGCGGTTAAAGTGTGCGAATTATCGTGGAATCCCACGGCTGAACACTGCATATAAAATACTTGTCATACTAGTCATACTAGTCGTACTGGTTCAACTCATTCCGTTCACCGAATCTATCATCGGTGAATCTCAGCTTGGTTTTCATTCCAACCGTTTAACGATACATCAATGTTTTACCTAAATGATAATGCTGCAAAAATGTTGGGAGCACAACATCGGCATTCAACAAATCTACGCTGATTTTAAGCAAGCATATGATAGTTCCATACGCGACAATCTTTAGTCTGCGCTCATATGCCTTGGTATCCCTGTGAAAATTGTTTCTCTGTGTAAACTCAAAACATCGGGATCAAACTGTAGAATCGTAATCGAAGGGTCAGTTTCTGACTCTTTTGATATAACTTTAAGTGTTCGACAAGGTGATGCACTCGCGCTCGAAATATTTCCAAATCCAAATTGAGACAAAAAATTGCATCTTTAAGACATCCAGTAAAATTTTTTGCCATAAATATGATATTGCGCTTCTCGGAAGTAGAACAAGCGATATTAAGAATAGTCTCTCATAGCTTGAAATAAATGCTAAGCAACTCGGATTATGCATCAACACTGGCAAAACTAAACATTTAACAACATTCAGGAACATATCTCCCGGAAATCTGGATACTGGCGATTTTGAATTAGAACGCGTGGAAAACTTCAAATACCTCGGCTCTGTAATAACTCGTCAAAATCACATGCAGACAGATATCGCAATCCGTGTCACAGCCGTATACAGATTTTTCTACGTACACTCAAAACTCCTGCGATCAAAACAACGTTCGCAGTCGTGTAAACTCACATTTTACAAAGCTTTAATTTGGACTTGCTTACTTTTGGAAGTGAAAGCATGGGCACTGGCTTCCACATATTGTGGAATTCTATAAACATTCAAGAGGAAGGTCAAAGGAAGCATAAATTGTTCTTGTAAAATTATGGAAAATCATTATAGAATCCGAATGAATCATGAAATCTTTGGAGGCTGTGATGTAATCGGATTCATTATATACAACCGGATTAGATAGATTGGTCATGTAGAAACGGTACCATTAAATAGAATGACAAAAAAGTGTTCCAACAACCAGCTAGTGCTCGTCGAAAAGGAAGACAACGATGGTGTGATGACATTATTCAAGACATTCAAAACATTATTCAAGACGGTAAAATCCCTCCATCATGTAAACGCCAGATAGAGAGAGAGAGAAAGAAATTAAATGCCGTTTTTTAATTTTCAACATTATTAGTTTAATATAATGTGGTTTCATGTTGAAATATTTGAACAACTTTTATAATTCAAATACTTCACCATAACTTTAGCAGATGAAGATGAAGCAGGAATAATATTTGATTATTTATTATGTACCAATTTAAGTTACTCATCCATATATTTTTCATCTCGAATTTGCAATTCTATCTTTGCATTTCAATAGTAAGCATCGAAAAATGAAAATTTTATTAAACCCATGTAGTTGATTAGAAGAATATATTTGATTTAAATTGGAGGATCTCTTGAACTAACAGCACTACAATATAGCGAAAAATTTCAGAATCACAACCCGAGTCGAAATTTAACTACACTTTGAAACCTACAGATTCAACTATTTAGAATTTAGAGTATTTAAATATTATAACTTATTTTCAATACAAAAATAACCTCTCCAAACACCTTTAAAAGCGAGTTACTGGAAAAAATAGCGTCTGAGTTTTTAAATAGGCGTTAAAAAACTAAGTACAATAATCGGAATCGATCGTATATTATCAGAATCGTAAATAGTTTTTGAAGATTCAAATGACATGTTAATTTTGTACGTTAATAGAATTAATAAAACTTATCTAGTTTATCTAGTCTAAAATATGATAAGCACTTATATTACGATGTTGGTTTTGATGCTTATTTAGGTGTAAAGTAGTATTTTAACAATCAATAGTCTGAAAATAGTTTTTTGAGATTCTTATTAGATGTTAATTAGTACTTTTATAGATTTTTTAAGAGTTAATTAGTTTATCGACGGTAAAAAGTTCTTATTTAGATGCAATTAATGATGAAGAAAACTAAAATAGGTCCATTTGAGAATGTCTAGTTCTTAAATCGTAGTTAAAGTTTGACTTGGGAAGCTAAAGTATAAACAAGCCGCAAACGTGATTTGAACCATTAATGTAAAATGTAAATGAAGATGATGAAAATCCTAGTAAAAATGTTTTTATAAAATCTTCAAATGTAACTTTTAAAAATAATTATAAATCTTATATATTAATACGCTAAAAAAAACTTTGTACAGCCTAAGGCTTTTTTATTCGAATATTGATTCATTTCATATTTTCACTGCTAACTGATATTATTGTAACTTAGATTTTAAAGATTGGGATTTTTCGGATCATAAATAAAAAAGTTACAGACGAATTAAAATGCATTTTTGAATTTAACGGGCCCCGCTATAAAATAATGGAATTGTCCAAGTATATATTTTTTTTCAGAAAAACGAAAAACTTTTTATATTTAACGAAGTAAAACTATACTACTGGGTGGTACTGTTTACAATTTGCATATTTATATTCTCATTTCTCAAAACAAATAAAAGAAATAATAAATATTACATGTAAATTTAAAAGCCTAATATGTTTGAATAAAATATTTCCTTATACGTCCAAACATACAACACAAATTTTAATCATCTTGAATTACTTTAAGAACACCTTATATTCGTATGTAAAAAAAAACACTAAACAACAAACGAAGTAAAAATATTCTACTGTTTACAATTTGCATATTTATATTCTCATTTTGTCAAAACAAATAAAAGAAATAATAAATGTTACAAATAAATTTAAAAGCCTAAAATGTTTGAATAAAATATTTCCTTATACGTCCAAACATACAACACAAATTTTCATCATATTGAATCACTTTAAGAACACCTTATATTCGTTTGTAAAAAAACACGAAACTTAAAACTATATTTCCTTTTTTTATATTTTAGTTTATGAATTTCTTTGGGAGTGGATAAACGTATAGGTGAAAAATAGAAGTTTCTTTTTGATTTATTTGAGTTGTTTGTTTTTATTTTAATATTATTTGTGCTTTTCCGGATATTTCTATTTCACCTTCCTTATCATATCATTTTATTTTCTTATTCCCGTTGTTCTATTTTTCTGTGGAATTATACTAAATAGCACTTTTTGTTGGTATAAATTAGGTTTGCGTAGCATTTCAACTATAAATTATGTTTCTGTTTTTGTTCTGCGGTTCAAGAATTTTCGTTTTGATTAGATTTGGATGGAAAAAGATGGGGGATTTAATGTTATATATCACACATGGCCAAACCGCGGCTCGCGAGCCGCATGCGGCTCTTTGAAAGAATAAATGCGGCTCTCGAAAAGAAATGAAAAAATTAAATAATATTTAATGGTTAATTCATAAAAATTGTAACAAAATTAGAAATAATACATATAATTTATAATGCTGCAGTTTAATATAATATGATTTAATGCAATCATATTATTATATTTAGGTTCATCCTGTCAAAGTTACTACTATTGGAGTTTTTTGCGACTTTGTTTTAGTTTGATACTACTTTACTTCGCGAATCAAGTTTAAGTATAATCCGCTGTTATAAATAAATTTAACTAATTTTATTATTTAAGGTTATACGTTTAACATATTCTAGTGGACTAAAAATAAAATCACCTGTATTCGTTTCAAATTAATGCACAAAAATCTTTCTCAAAATCAAAAGTCTTTCCTTTTGGATTCGTTTGTTTTTCTATGATTATCTTTTTCTGCAATTTTTTTATAAACAATATTTTTGATATTTTATCTTTAGGTAATTTGCCGACGTTAAATTTAATGTATCCTTTAATATTCCAATTAAAAAATGAATTAAATAGAATTAAAAACAAAACATCCGACATCTACTACCATTAACCGCTTCTACATCTACGACAGAAAGATATTACCCTAAACCAAAAACATGACCATAATAACGAAATTAAAAACTTAAGGAAATTGCAAGAAAAAAACGGTGATTTCATCTCTTGTAGCGAAATATAATATTTTGCGTGTTTCTTATGAATAATCCGTTTTTACTTACAGTGCATGTACAACGAAATTACTACTCATGAGATCCAAGTTTGTATGAAAATTTATTTTGAGAAAAGAAAAATTTATTTTTGAAATATATTTTTCTCAATGAAAAAGTTAAAGATTTTTTAAATTTTTCCTCATGACTAATAGAGAATGAACCTAGCTACATTTTAAAGCATTGTGCTACTATTAAAAAATAATAATAAAAAAATACTCAAATCTCATGAGTAAAAGTAATTTCATTGATGCATGCGCTGTTAAAATACTCCGCTGACCCAGGCAAATATACCCACTATTTATTACTTTTTAAAAACGACAGCGCTGATTTTGGTATATTTTCTGCTCTTATTCAAAAATATCAACAAGTCGGATAATTTTCGTGTTGGTTAAAACCAAAAAAAATTAACTGTTTTTTCTGACGAAAAATTGTATTTTGGTTTCTTTTATTATATGTGAGCAAATTCACAAAATCATTTTTACTGAATTTAAATTGTATTGTTAGGGGAATCACTGAACTAAAAGAACAACAAAAAAATTCATATAAATAAATTTAGGAAATGAGAGAAAATCATTATCGTGTACTGGCTGCTAAAATAACAATGTGAAAAAATTGTGTTCATATTTTTCGATAGAAAATTAATACTTGTTGTTTCTGTGTCGTGTAATTTTTTTCCATCATTTGACGGTAATTATTGACAGATTTCAATTTTTTTATTAGGTTTTAATAATTATTTTAACAGTAAAATAAATTAAGTATTGTTTTTTAGTTTAATTTAACTGCTAATATGTCAGACCACAAAAAAAGGAGATATGACGAAGAAAATCGTAGCTTCAGGCAAGAATGAGTTGAAGCATACGCATTCGTCGATAAAGGGGGAAAACCTTTGTGTCTTATATGCAATGAATCACTTGCTCATTATAAAACCAGTAATTTAAAACGGCATTACGAAAAAAACCATAGTAAATTTTTGGATAATTATCCGTTAAATACCAACATCCGAACAAATAAAATAAACTCTTTAAAATCTGCATTAAGTAATCAGCAAACGTTATTATCATCTTTTAGTTCAGAATCTGATAATACTACCGAGGCTAGTTTTATGATCGCTTGGAACATCGCCCGTGCTAAACGACCTTACACTGAGGGAGAGTTTATCAAAAAGAATATGGAACAGGTGGTTAAAATGCTGGATCCTTTAAATATCAAATTGCACAGATTAATTAGCAATGTTCCAGTATCACGTCATACCACTGAGCGACGTATTACGGAAATAAGTAAAGATATTAAGCAGCGGCTACAAGTAGATGTAAAAAATAGTGTAGCTTTCAGCTTAGCCCTTGACGAATCAATCGATATACAAGACACTCCCCAGTTAGCTGTATTTATCCGATACGTTTCCGAATCATTAATCGTAAAGGAAGAACTATTGGATTTGGTAGCACTTAAAAATACTACTCGTGGTATTGATATTAAGAGTGCCCTGGATAATATGTTGTCAGATACAGATATTCCACTGAATAATTTGGTAAGTGTAGCAACTGACGGAGCACCTGCAATGTTAGGAAAAAATGTAGGCCTTATTGGTCTATTAAAAAATGATCCAAGAATACCCGAATTTTTGGCACTTCATTGCATTGTTCATCGTGAACATTTAGTTGCAAAATATTTTAAATACGAAAACGTAATGAAAACTGTGCTACAAATTGTGAACTATATTCGGACGAATTCAAAAACCCATCGCCAATTCAAGAACTTTATCGAAGCACTGGACCTTGAAGATCATCCTCAAGATATAACATTTTACTGCCTTGTGCGATGGTTATCCACCTATAATGTTCTAAGCCGATTTGTTGATTTAATGGAACCTATCAGAAATTTCCTCAAAGAAAAAGAAAAACACTATCTGGAATTAAAGGATGATGAATGGATTAATTATTGTATGTTTTTGACTGATATAATGGAGCATCTGCAATCCCTCAACCTAGCATTACAAGGAAAAGATAAAGTTATTACTGATCTTATTCAAACGATTCTGAGTTTTATTAAAAAAATTCAACTTTTTCAACGAGATTTAACAACAAGAGTGTTCAACCACTTTCCTCGTCTGAAAAACAGACTCTCTAAAATTAATGATAACAAACTGAGTCATTTGCGATTTAATGATCTGAATAATTTAAATATTTCTCTTAGTTTACTTGTAAATCCATTCGAGATTGACATTATTAACGAGGGCTTATCGATTCCTTGTTATATTTTGAATGACAATGCCTCAGGAGAAATGGAATTACTAGAGCTACAGGAAGATCACATTCTTAAAATGCATCACAAAGCCACACAATCTCCAAATGAGTTTTGGAAACTAGTGTCTCAATCAAAGTACCCCAATTTGAAAAAAGCTGCTGCCAGATTACTGTCCATTTTCGGTACAACATATTGCTGTGAATCACTTTTTTCAACAATGAAGTTTATAAAATCAAACCACCGTTCACAACTTACAAACGAGCATTTAACGGAATTAATTCGTACTGCGCTAACAAACTATGAACCAGATTTCAGAAAATTCACGGCCAAGTTACAAACAAACATGCCATCTACCAGCAAGCATGTCATGTAACAAACTTTAAATATGTATTTGTATGTATTTATAACCATAAGTACATAATTGTTTTTTCAATAAAATAAATATTTCCAAACAACTGATACTTTTGAAATATTTTATTTTTTTTTGTGGCTCTCGAAACGAGAGATTATTGTACTGCGGCTCAACGTGTAGTAAAGCTTGGCCACCTCTGTTATATATGAACAAAAGTTTTTGAAATAAAAGATTCAATTATGAAGACATGACAAAATTTGGTTAAATGGTTTGATCTGAGTTTGATTAATATAATAAAAATAATGCTACCTGAGGGATTAATTTTTTGTGGCCTGTTTAATTATTAATTGTTTTGCATCCAGTAAAGCAAAAAACAAAGTTGATATTTTGGGTTAGTTTTAATGTCTTGATCGTCAATTGTTTAAAGTCATGTAGTGAGACAGAAAACTGTGCAATGTACACTGAAAAAAAGTTATTATATGCATAAAAAATTACATTAAATCTACAAATTTGTTAATGAGGTGGCGATGATAAACGCCATTTATTATTCTTATAAATAGGAGTTTATGAAGTATTGAACAAAGTTATCAATTAATAACTACTAGGAGGGCCCGGCGTGCTTCGCTACGCTTATAAATAAAGTTTTTGCGTAGACATTTTGTTGACGTAGAAGCAATGATTTCAAAAAGTGGTAATGGGAAATGCTAGCATATAATTTTTAATTTTTCTTTTTAAATATATGAATGAAAAATAATCAGAACTCTAGCTGATCAGTTCGGATATATGAAAAATTAGCGATCAAATAAGTTAGAGATCAAATAAGCTTACTTGAAAACTTATTTGATCGCTAATTTGTCATATATCCGAACTGATCAGCTAGAGTTCTGATTATTTTTCATTCATATATTTAAAAAGAAAAATTAAAAATTATATGCTAGCATTTCTCATTACCACTTTTTGAAATTATTGCTTCTACGTCAACAAAATGTCTACGCAAAACTTTATTTATAAGCGTAGCGAAGCACGCTGGGCCCTCCTAGTAAAAATAATTATGAGATTGATGACAAGCCAGATGAATATTATAAAGTTAGACTGTTTTATCACAAGTAAAATATCACGATATGTACCTGAAACAAAAAACCATCTGTTCAAAAAAATCTTGATTAATTTTATTATTTTATTTTTCATCCAACTGAGGATGAAAAACATAAGTTTTGTAATTCCATTACTTTTCCGAGATTTTCTCACAGTGTGATCAATTTTATAATTTGAAATTAATTAAAATTTAATCGGGATGTTTGAGAACAGTTAAAATCAAGTAAGCAAAAAAGTATGTTATTGAAATTTTTTTAATTCAAAGGAACTTTTGAAAGTTTCTCAGATAAAAATTCCACTTCTCATTTTACGTGTACCCGGTACCGGATGAGTTCGAACCTTCCTCTTTAGTGCCTTGTTCGAATCCTTAGGCAGACAAGCTATCAATTACGTCACTAAGGCGATGTTTATTTTGAAGTTGAAACTTCATTATCACGTATATCAGGTATTCACTTAAGTCGAATTTATACCTTGTCATTAAACGCTATATTATGCAAATGTTTATTTAGGTTTTATTGATTGAAATGGTATTCAAATTTTAAACAAATTATATTTATATGCTTACTAAATGTTTATTTTAAAAATTAAAATGCAGAGTTCCTTACTATGTTCTATTAATTGTTTCATTAAAAAATTTAAATTGTTTGTTTTAGATTAATTTGTTTTTATGTGTATTTATATGAAAAATTTTATTACTCGCGCAAACCCAGGTATTGGTGTATTGTATAAATATTGTTAAAAGATTAAAATTTTTGGGTGACGGGTTTAACCTGAGCATTAGTCATCTTTATCTAAGGTTATATTTTTTTTTATTACTTAGTTAGACATGTTTAGCACACTAAGGGCCAGTTTCACTATAATCAGTTAAGTTAAAGTTAAGTTAGATTTAACATAACTACCACTTATCTGAAGGAAATGTGTTTCACCAGTCTCAGTTAGCTAAATATTAAGTTCATTTTGTATCATTCAGTTATCTCTCGGTTACAGTTAAGTGGCGGTTAACTAACTTTAACTGAAGATGGTGAAACTGGCTCTAAATATGAAATATTTGCTATTCAGAATCTTTGAATATCCGAAAATATAATGTCTACTATAAAGTAAAAAGATGAGGAAAATAGATGGAAGGAGGATATGGGGATAACTACATATACTAATTGTTTTAAATGACGATGGACATTTTATTTAAATATCTGAGAGGCAAATTCATTGGGAAATACAGAGTAGGACATTGTGTTTCACAATTTGGCCACTTAATTTAAATAGTCGTTCTAGAAGGACACAGTTCTACAACGAGGTATTTGGACAGCAAATGGATGGAATAACTCGGAAGCTCTTCTTTGTCGATTGTATTGCGCACACGATGGAAGGATATTTTGAATTTCCTTGTCAATTCAGAAACATTTCTTCTGTGCTGAAGTGAATCAAGCTGATCCGTTAGTTCGGTATTACCAATGTAAGCGTGGACTGTAATTTCTTTAATTTTATTGTAATTGATTGTAGATTGAGTAAAACACTATTTTAATTTTCATGTATTTTTGATTTTTATTTTATTGTTAAAAAGAGAAAAGATGTTTTTCTTTCTATGGTATAAAGAAGACTGATTTAATTAATTATTCAGAGAGAATATAAAATTAAAGAAAAATAAAAGAGACATCTATTATAAATTTTCAATTACTATAATAATATCTGTTATTTCAGAGTTAGTACTTGACATCAATCTGTTATTTCAAAGTTAGTACTTAACATGCCGGCCCCGTTGAAAGGCTCGACTTTCAAATGAAAAACTTAAAGTTATTTCAAACTACATATGAAATTTCATTTATAAAAACATTTTTTTGTAATTTAATATAGATTAGAATTTATTTGTTATCTAGTCATTTACTGGTAATTTGCAAACCATAGATATTGGTCTCTTAAAAATATTATTTTTTGCTTTTACTGATACTACTCTTACTTTATTATCATTACCTAAAAATACTTCAACAATTAATCCTAATAACCATTTTGATGCAGGAAGATTTTCATCCATAATTAAAACAACATCGTTCACTTTCAAATTTGGTGATGAGTGTTGCCATTTCTGACGTTGTTGCAATGTATGAATATATTCTTTAGAGTATCTGTTCCAAAAATGTTGTTGGATTTTATTTATTTTTTGCCATGCGGATAAACGATTATTTGGTACATCTAATAAAGAGGGATCAGGTGGTGCAGTTATTGCCTTTCCTGTTAAAAAATGCGCAGGGGTAAGTGGTTCTGGATCATTAGGATCAGTAGATAAAGTAGTAAGAGGACGTGAGTTTAAGATTCCTTCTATTTGTATAGTGAGTGTATTCAATTCTTCATAGGACATAACAACATCTGACGCTACCTTTTTAAAATGATTTTTGAATGATTTCACTGAAGCCTCCCAAAGACCTCCGAAATTGGGTGCCCTTGGGGGTATGAATATCCAATTTATCCTTTCGGATGAACAATAATTTGCAATATGAGAAAACTGTTTTTGATTTCTAAATAAATGATACATTTTCTTCAATTCATTATTAGCTCCTATAAAGTTTTTCGCATTGTCTGAATATATGGTTTGACATTTTCCTCTTCTGTAAAGGAATCGTTTGAGACAAGATATAAAACAATCTGATGTTAAATCAGACACTATTTCTAAATGCATTGCCTTAGTAAAGAAACATACAAAAATAGCGATATATACTTTGTATGCTGATGAATTACGCTGTCGTTTATTTTTTATTAAAAACGGACCACATAAATCCACACCAGTGTTAGTAAAAGGTTTGATTGGTGTTATTTTTTCACTGGGTAAATTTCCCATTAATTGTTGTGAAATCTTTGGATTTGATTTTTCGCATACAACATATTTTTTAATAATAGATTTTGCAGTGTTCTTTCCATTTATAGGCCAAAATTTTTGACGCACAAGGGAAAGTAATAATTGTGAACCTGGATGTAAATTCTTTATATGTTCGTTGCGAAAAATTAGATAGACCAATTGATGCTTAGCTGGAAGCAAAAGTTGATGCTTAATATCATAAGTATAGTTACTATATTTTTCAATCTTCCCCCCACTCTCAATAAACCTTGAGAATCTAAAAAGGGATTGAGAGATTATATTCTACTATTTTTATTTAATTGTTTATCTGGTCCTTTTAAAGATTTGATATCAGGAGCAAATTCTATACATTGTACTACTGAAATTATGGATAATAATGCTTGCTCTAAATCATTAGCAGTCAAAAATGTCTGTAAAGGTTTTTGATTTTTACATTTTAAATTAATAAATCTACGGATATAAGCTACTACATGAACTAATTTAGATAGTGAACTAAATTTTTTAATAAGTTCGATATAAATTACATTTGAATTTTGATTCTCCCCTTTTGAAGTAGAAACAAATGTTGATTTTAATTCGGCAATATCAGAAAAATTCTTAATATCTGTATTAGGATTTTCAATGATGTAATTTTCATATAAATGATGTGGACCTTTCCACCAAATCTGAGTATGACTCAGCTCATTTGGCATAATACCTCGTGAGATTATATCTGCTGGAGTGTTAGAAGTTCCAACATGATTCCAACTATAATTGGAAGTTAGTTAATGTATTTCACTAACACGGTTAGCTACAAAAACCTTTAATCTATCTGGTGGCATATTGATCCAAGCTAGCGTAATTGTGGAATCTGACCACAGAAATACATTATCAATTTTTAACTGTAATGCCTCAATAGCTTTTGAAATTAATTGAGATAGTAAATGCGCCGCGCACAATTCCAAGCGTGGCAGGGAAATTGTTTTTAGTGGAGCCACACGGGATTTACTACATACTAAATTAACGTCTGATTCATGTTTATTTATGCTTTTAACATAAACACAAGCGCCATATGCTTTCTCTGAGGCATCTGCAAAGCCATGAATTTCAATACAAGTAGGATCTGTTACTAGAAGTTTACGAGGAAATTTAATTTTATTTATATAATATAAACTGGATCGAAAATTTAACCATGAGTTACATTCTGATTCAGATAGAAATTCATCCCAGCCCTTTTTGTTTTTCCACAAGTCTTGAATAAATATTTTACCTTTAATAACTACCGGCGAGACTAGTCCTAAGGGATCGTATAGTTTTGAAATATCTGATACTACAGATCTTTTAGAAAGAATTGTGTCATCAGTAAACTTGTGAATGTTAACTGTAAAATTATCTGATTTCGGTAACCAAGTGATTCCTAACGTTTTAATAGAGAGTTCCGAATTGAATTCGTTATTTTTTAAATCTTCTTGATCTTGACATGGTATATTTTTTAAAATTTCGTCATTATTGGAACACCATTTATGTAAATGGAATCCCCCTTTAGATAGTAAATTAATAATATCAAATTGAAGACTTTTTGCTTCTTCTAAATTATTTGTTCCCGTAAGCATATCGTCTACATAAAAATCTGATTTTATTACGTGAGATGCCTTTGGAAAATTTGTCTCTTCGTCTATAGCAAGTTGTTTCAATGCTCGTGTAGCGAGATATGGTGCTGAAGCTGTACCATATGTTACAGTTAAAAGTTCATATATGTCTATTGGATCATTCTTATCAAATCGCCAAAGTATGTTTTGCAAGGATGTTTGTGAAGGGTTAACAAGAACCTGGCGGTACATTTTTGATATATCCGCTGTGAAAACATAATTATACTTGCGAAAACGTAATATTATATCAAATAAATCTTGCTGAACCGTGGGTCCAACTATTAATATATCATTTAGGGATAAATCAGCAGTAGTTTTGGCTGATGCGCAATTTTGTTGTGGAGCTTGTGGGTTTCAAGACTGCATGATGTGGTAAAAAATAAGATGAACAGTTATTTTGATTGTTATTATTTACCATTTTCATGTGATTTAAATCTATATATTCTTGTAAGAATTCTGAATATTGTTTTTTAAGATCAGGATTACTGTCTAATTTTTTCTCTAAATAATAAAATCTGTTAAGAGCATTTTCTTTAGAATTTCCTATGTCTGTAATTTCCTTTTTAATTGGTAATGTGACATTATAACGACCAGTTTCTGTACGATAATGTGTTTGTAGAAAATGACTTTCACAAATTTCTTCTTCTTCAGACAAAAATTTTTTATTAGGAATTGATTCTAATTCCCAAAAACGTTTGATTAACTGATTTAAGTCATTATCTGGATTTTCTATTATTGAAAATTGTTGAATATGTTCTTCTTCAAATTTTCCACTAAATATCCAACCGAAAACTGACTCATGGAGTACTGGTAAATTTTCTTTTATTTGTATTTTGTTGGATTTTAATATTGTGAAAAATAATTCAGCTCCAATTAAAATATCTATTGCACAAGGTAGATTAAACGTAGGATCTGCGAGCTTTAAATTTAAAGGAATATCCCAATTTGAAATATCAATTAATTTATGAGGAATTGAATCTGATATTTTGGGAACTATGTGAAAATCTAAATTGGTTTGAAAATTATGAAAACGTGATTTGATAGTTGTAGTAATACGTTCGTTTATTTTGGTTTTGTTTGAGTCAAGACTTGAAACTAACATGTTTATTTTTGTTTTATCTAATTTTAATTGATCTGCAAATGATTTCGTTATGAAATTTGATTGACTTGCAGAGTCTAAAAACGCTCGACATTCTATAAATGTGTCTTGATTATTTTTTATTAAAATTATTGCTGTTGATAACAATACTGTTTTTTTAACTACAGGAGTATATATTGCAAAGTTTGCTTGATTTAAACTTGTTGAAGTTGAATCTTCTGTATTTACAAGTGAATTTACATTAGATGCAGGTTTTGGTGTAATGTGATGTAATAGTGTATGATGATACTGGTCACATATTTTACAGTTTCTTGATGGACGTTTTTCAATACCATGGTTGTTTTTTAAACAGTTAATACAGAATTTTGTTTGTTTTAGTATATTATGTCTCTCGTAAGTTGTCTTTTTCAAAAATTCTGGACAAGAAAACAAAAAATGAAATGAGTTTTTACAACAAGAACATTTAGATAAGTTTTCTTCTTGTTTAAAACTTTTATTTTCTTTGAATTTAAAATAACTACTAGATGGACGAGAATTTGAATTTAAGGAAAAAGTGGAATACTTTTTAATTGGATTGTATTTCACTGCATTAGAAGGCTGTATTTTATTAAATGTGTTTGGATTTATGGTAGTATTTAATAATTTTTCACGATCAGACATTTTGCATTTCTTTCGAAGAAATTCTATTAAAGAAGACCAAGTTGGTAATTTACCAACTGGTAAATCATTTTCCCATTCATTCCTTAAAATTGAGTCCAATTTTTTAGATACAATGCTGATTAAAAATATTTCTCCTAAACCAATGATATTTTGCCCACATACTTCAAGAGAAGATACATGTTTAATGCATGAATTATATAATATTTTTAATTCATCTGAATTTCCTTTAGTCACTTTAGGAATTGAAATAATGCTTGAATATGAACATCAATTATTGCTCTTGAATCGTCATATCTCTCTAAAAGATCATTCCAAGCTTTATGATAAGCTGTTGCCGAAAGTATAGTTTGTCCTATAATGCCTTTTGCTTCACCACTAATTTTTTGTAAAAGGTAAGTAAATTTTACAACATCATCGATTGAATTGTTGTTGTGAATACATTTCACGAAGGTTTCTTTAAACCATAACCAATCTAAAAGATTACCATTAAAATGTGGTATTGAAATATCAGGTAACTTAATGTTAGCTACAAATTTTTCATTTTTAATTTTGTTAGGCTTTATATTGTCTAAGATAGATTTTAATTTTGCTTTAAAGGTATGACTAGCTTCTTCAAGTTCATTAAGATCTGAGCAAAAATTAGTGAACAAATCATCACCTTCAAATTCAATTAATGAATCTAACAATTAGTCTAATTCGACTGAATATTTTTTTAAGTTATTTATTCGACTCTCAACTTCGTATGGATCATATTTAATTTCATTTCTATTTAAATAATTATTGATTCTTTCAAATTTCATTTGTAATGTAGATATTTGTTTTAAAAAAGTGTCGGAATTGTATTCTGTATTTAAATTAGAAGTGCTATTCTTATTAAAATTAGTATTTTGCACTACATCACCAATTTGTGCAGAAGTGTTGTCCTGATTGTTGATATTGGAATCAGAATTTGACATGTTGTTGCAAGTCCCCTGAGGATTTTTGCGAGTTGCACCACCAGCCATGATGTTTATGGTTATTAAAATTAATTGAATGAATTTAAAATTACATGAAAAATATTGCGTAAAATGAAAATTATATTTATAAACTAAAATATTTGATTCTTTAATAAGATTATTTAGTATTTCAGAAATTTATTTTGTTATTTTTATATTCAATGTCAAAATTATTATTTATTTTAATGAAAATATTTTTAATAAATTTAAAATTGAAAAATTGTAATTTGGATTACTTAATAATAATTATTTTTATTAATTACAAAAAATCTGTTTTTTGATTTTTAATTCGTACTCACGAAAAATTGTTTTTGTTTTTGTACAGCTGATGAAATATTGAAATTGACAATCTTTGCCCTGTTGTCTAACTCAGCGGTTCTTAAACTTTTTTGTATTGCGACCCCAAATTTTAAATGCCATATTTTGGCGACCCACCTTTATTTTTTTTGACAAATAAACGTTATTAAAAAATAAAAACGTTTAAACAACAAAAACTATTTTATTTTCAGCTAATATAAAAATAAAAATTTATAACATTACTTCGGTCTGAAAGACCTAAGTATTATATTCATGAGCCAAAAGTGAAATTCTTACCCCCACTTTTTTTGGAATTTCTCGACGTTTTAGAACCAACTGATTCTAAAAAGGCAAAAAAAAATGTATGTCTGTCCGTCATTACCTACGCTGGAAAGGACCTACGGAACCTACGGAAAACCGCTGGAGGGATTTCTAAAATTTTTTTTCTAAAAATAGGTAACTGTACCGGAAGTGTGTCGAAAAAATCATTATGTGTGTCAAAAACAGCATATTTTCATATTTTTGGCTTAAAAAACGTCCATTTTAAGTGATTACGAGTAGGAACATTGAATTTGGAGAAACCTTGATGGTAGGGATTGGTATGTGAGATCAAAAACTAGATTATTGCATTATAAGTTTGTCAAGTGTGTTAAAAGAAAGATATTTATTAATTTTTTTACCCAATTTTTCGGAAAAAAATAAAATTAATAATTTGTATGACATGAAATTTTATTATTATTATTGAGAATTATGGCATTACAAGTTTGTCAAAAAAATAATGTCAAGTTGTTTGACACAATGATTTCATTTATTTTTTTACCCAATTTTTTGGGAAAAAATGTAGCTGTTTTTATGATGTAAATGTAATTGAAAATGAAATTGGACATGGAAATTTTTTAATTTGTTATAGGTTTTGAAATATTTTTGGAATTTTGAAAAAAGTTTGTGTATTGGATTTAGAATTTCTGAAAAAGTTTTAATTTTTGATTTTGTAAGTATTTTTGGAATATTTTTAGAATTTTGAAAAATTTTAAATCTTTGATTTTATTAAAATTTTTGGAATTTTGAAAAAAGTTTCAATTTTTGATTTTGTAATGATTTTTGCAATATTTTTAGAATTTTGGAAAAGTTTGAATTTTTAAGAATTTTTGGAATATTATTGGAATTTAGAAAAAGTTTAAATATTTGATTTTATTCTAATTTTTAGAATATTTTTGGAATATTGAAAAAAGTTTGATTTTATTTAATTTTTGCAATATTTTTGGAATTTTGAAAGAAATATGAATTTGTGATTTTGTAATATTTTCTCGAAACGCTAAATGGAGAGGTTTTTGAGTGTTTGCTGAGTGTATCATCTTTTCTAAATTATGTTAATTTATGATCTGTTATAATTTTCTGGCATCGTATTGATGTTTCGTTTTAGTTTTGTAATAAATTTCTAAACAGAGATAAAAAATACTTGTACTTTAATAAAGAGCTATGTTTGATATACATCGCTGCCCAAAACTAAAAAGCATGTCCTCATAAAAGTTTTTTGCCGAAAACTATATCAAAATCCTTAACCCAGATCGAAGTCTTGATATCTCAGAGCTGTGAAATTTCCTCCCCTCCATATTCTAGTTAAAAAAATATGAAAATTAATAAAAATAAAGATTTATAACCTTTTCTAGTTATATTATTAAGTATTAAAATAAATAAAACATTAAAATATTTTTTAATGTGATGGGTGTGCTTGCTTTTTAGAGCAAAGTAACGTTAGTTGTGGCTCGATTTCCGAGAGCGCTGGTCTCAATACATTTTTAATATTGCGCAATTGAGAGCGATATTTTGATTTAATATATATACAATAAGGATGAATTCGCACAAATATGTGGTGGAAAATGTAAAAATAATTTGAACTGTTTCTCCCTTTTAATTGACAACCAAAAAAATTTTCTGGTATTTGATTCTTAAATAGTGCCTTCAAAGTACTATGGCAGGATAGTTCAGCAAATTCTTCTTGAGTCCATATGTTGTATATTTTATGTCCATATGTTGTATATCTTTAAGTTTTATGTTAAAAGGCTGAATTATCCAACGGTGTTGTAAAATATTGAATTATGAATATTGAATTATTGAACGATCCGACTACAAAATTGTATTGTGGAGTGTGGAATGTCACCAAAAGATAAGTTAAAACATTACAAAATTTAAAAAGTCATCCAATTCTAAAACCTTGCAAAGTTTGCTAATTTAAGACATATATAGGGAAAATTTATTTTTTTAATATTTATATTTTATATATTTTTTTAAATTGGGAATTTCTCGCGACCCCATGAAAACATCTAACGACCCCAGTTGGGGTCGCGACCCCGAGTTTAAGAAACGCTGGTCTAACTTGATATTTGGGTTGTTGTCTCTGCTACTATAGTTTGATCTAACTGCTGTTTTTCTTTGTAAGTGTTGTATCGAATCGTGTTTCAATCGTTTGTTTTCTTTTCATGTTTCTCTCTTCTCTTTATAATAATGAGAAGAATAAAATGGCGAAGGCGTCGCTTTTATTTTAACACATAGTTGTTTTATAAATATGTATGTTGTATCTGATTTTATTTAAAATCATGGATTTTATTTGAGTTTTTTAATTTTATATTATGTATTTAAAATCATGGATTTTATTTTAAATGTTTTTGAGTTGGTATGAACACGGTTCACTCTGATTTAGTTAGTTAATTTATGTATTTAAAATCATGGATTTTATTTTAATGTTTTTAAATTGGTATGAACACGGTTCACTTTAGTTTAGTTAGTTAAATTATGTATTTAAAATCATGGATTTTGTTTTAAATCATGGATTTAATATCACATTGGTTAAAATCATGGATTTTACTTTTAATGTTATCAAACTGGTATGAACACGGTTCACTTTAGTTTAATTAGTTAATTTAGGTAGTTTGATAATAGTCTTTTACTCACAATTAAATAATTATCCCGATCGATGGACCATAAAATGTAAGCGTGGACTGTAATTTCTTTAATTTTATTGTAATTGATTGTAGATTGAGTAAAACACTATTTAATTTTCATGTATTTTTGTTTTTTATTTTATTGTTAAAAAGAGAAAAGATGTTTTTCTTTCTATGGTATAAAGAAGACTGATTTAGTACATTATTTAGAGAGAATATAAAATTAAAGGTAATTTTCAATTATTATAATAATATCTGTTATTTCAGAGTTAGTACTTGACATCAATCTGTTATTTCAAAGTTAGTACTTAACAACCAATCAAACGTATTGCTTTTCTCTGTACAGAGTCTAGTCATTGTATTGTTGACCGACAAAGACCTCCCAAAACGTGACAGCAGTATTCCATACATGGACGAATAAAGGATTTTAAGACACATGTTTATTCCATTTCAGGATATTTTGAATATCCACTCCAAGAAGTCTTACTCATTCAACCTCATGCAATTCTTCATGGCTTATGTTAATAGGAAAGATTTTATCTCGCTCTATTCGTGAAAGAAGACATAGTTTGGTTTTGGTTGGATTAAATGAAACAAGATTACGATCACCCCAATTCATTATACGATCCAGAGCTTTGTTGATAGAATCATTTGACAGCTCTCTATCAGTGGTGACTGCAGTATGAGATCGAAGTTAGGAGATACATGTGATGCATGCAATGTATTGTCGTCAGCAAAACTATGGATTGGGTGCACTGGCTAAAAGAAAATATCAATATATTTTTTTTAAACTACATTATCGATAATAAACTACATTTTGGATAACCACATAGACAAATTAAAAAATATTAACCATGGTACCATGAAAAATTACATTGAAAATTTTTGCGATAGTTTTATTTTAATTTAACCCAATAAAATTTTATAAATTATAATGACATCATTCAATTTGATCAATCACATTTGAATTATACTAATAAAATATAGTTATACGTCTGGCCTACTGCGATATCATTATATTATCAAATCATTTTGAAAATAGTTCACTGATTCAATTCTTCCTACTGCGATGGCCAGACGTATAATTCATAAAAAATAAATAAAAAAATGAAAAATGGCAAAACATTTTCTAAACGGATTCCCTAGTTCGGTGATAAATTCTTATAATTTTTTGGAAAATTCCTCAAGCAAGCGGCATTGATAATAGCCTTCGGTCTATACGGTCTCGTACTTGTTATCAATATACTTGCTTTCGAAATTTTTGGCAAAAAACTATTTCGTATTATCACCCTTCGGAAACTACTACTGATAATTTTTATAATTTTTACAGTTGTGTGTATATAAACAATCTTTTGAAAATTTTGTGATTCTTTTCTAATGTAGCGCTTTTACAATGAAATCGGAACAGAAAAATTATCCAATACTCAGTGTTTGACATTCTACCTACAGTTAAATTGTACAATTTGATTGAAGAAATTTATTGCCAAAGGAAGAAATTATCAATGCCACTTGCTTGAGGAATTTTCCAAAAAATTATAAGAATTTATCACCGAACTAGGGAATTCGTTTAGAAAATGTTTTGCCATTTTTCATTTCTTAATTTATTGTTTATGAATTATACGTTGATACAGGCGGATATGGCTAAAACTTAAAAGGATTTTGAATTGAGAAAATAACCGCTGTATCTGAGAAAAATCGAAGGACAACTCCGGTCTTAAACTCTCGGCTGGGTCGTGGTTTTCCTCGTTGTCCTTTGATATAAGGGGACTGCTTTTAGACTATAAATTAAATGAAATATTATTAATGGTGGGAGCGATTGCCATTAAAAACTCCAAACAACACGATAAAAGGAATTTAAAGGAACCCAAGGAATCTACATGTCTCACTCACACCATTTTAGAAAACAAACTAACACATATTAACAAAAATTAAAACGGGTATACCAAACATAAATCCAAAAACTTATCAATACAAACATCTAGATAACTATAATAATACTACAATAATAATAATTATGCTAAATCATACCTTACTGAATCCTTGGTCGTCTGTTGACCTCATTCCATGGGCAGGGCTCAGTGGGCATCAATCCATTAACACAGTGTATAACACAAATACAACACAAGGTTAATTGATTAAATTTTTATTTTGTTTATTATCTCTTGAAGGTGCGTGTTACAAGTTCTTATATAACTTAAGTTGTTTTCTTACATTGTAAAATTTTAAAATTAAATTCTAAAGTAGAAATTAGTTTTTCTTAGATACTGGGCTTTATGGTTTTATGTGCTTTTCGGTTTTGACTTTTCACCAGAATCTATATTTAAATCTATATGGTATTATTCATTATTTGTCACAAACACGACACGACACAGTTGTGAATTATTTTAATTTTCAACTCAATAATTTTTTTGAATATTCAATAACTGTTAATAGCACATTTGTCACTTTAGTAATCACTACATCAAACTCATAATCACAATGACTACACAAAACTTAACTTTAATGACTTTAACTCAACAAAAAATAACTTTAACCCAAACAGAACTTAACTAAAACCAAATCGAATCTAAGCGGAACATCTGTCCACTTCAAGATTCATTCCTCGACAACCCAAAATTTTTTAATACCTCCGTCCAATGTTTTTGAAGTTTTCGCCAATTCATTAAAATTATAGAATTTATTTGTAACTTGATTTGTTTTCAAATTACCAAATCAAAGAAAATTCAATGCAATATACACATCAAGGTTAATAAACTTAATATCGACACATTAATTATTGTAATTCATAATTCACGTGTCTTCAATTAGTTTATTTACCTTAGTTTGGTGTTATAAAATTTGCAACGTTAAGCGATACAAATTATACTTGCATTAGATTTCTTGGATTGTAAAATGTCAACCAATTATTTAATAAAACAAATAAACTTGAAACAAATTTTGGAGACGGTCATTAGAATTTAGAAGAATAATTAGGAACTATTTTTAGAAACGATTAGATCCTAGGAGAAATTGGCAATGTGACGAATGGAAAGAAAATTAATATGGAAGATTTTCCATCCGGCACAACGTCTGGCCTACTACGTTATCAGTGAATTATTTTCAAAATTATTTGATAATTTAATGATATCGCAGTAGGCTAGACGTATAACTATTTGTTATTAGTATAATTCAAATGTGATTGGTCAAATTGAATGATGTCATTACAATTTATAAAATTTTATTGGGTTAAATTAAAATAAAACTATCGCAAAAAATTTTCAATGTAATTGTAGTTTACGAAATATTGTGTCAAAAAGTGACCTTCAATTACTTTCGTGAATTTTTTTTTAATTTTATTTTTCTTATTTATATTTAAATATAATTAATTGAACATTATAGAAATTCTATTCAGTTGTTTCTTGTATTTTTTTTTCGTAATTTGTTTAGTTTAATTAATTAAAAAATATACAAACTATGTATTTGAACTAGACAATGTGAACTAAATAATAGATCTTTTCCCATAAAAAATTGACATTTGTGATCAGCTGATTTGTATTTCGAAAACTTTAAATAATTGTTGTTTCTTCCAAATCCAGATTGTTTTGTGTTGTCGTTGTTTTCACTATAGTTGCATAATTATTATTTTTGCAACACATTTTAATGCATAATTACTGATTTCTAATTATCATTACTGTATGTACTCTGTTAACTAGATACAGTAATATAACGATTTGAAGTTAAAGAAAAAACACTATTGTAGATCATTCAAATTAAACCAAACATACATAAATTAAATCTAATTCGTTTTAAAAAAATTATTGTAATGCTGATTTAATTTTGTAATTAATAACTTTATTATAAATACCATTTACCAACTTTGTACTAATAAATCTATAAATTATTCCTAAATAAATAGAATGATTAATGAACCTTTAGAAATTCTACCTCTTTACATTCTACCTACAGAGAGTAGAAAAAATGAAAAAAAAAAAAAAAGAAAATAACAACAAAAAGTATAAAAAACTTGATGAACACAAAACATTTCTACAATTAAAAAACTGAAGAAAATATTGCAGATGTCGTAGAATTTCTTGAATGCATTCTAAATCTTACTTAATAATGACGTCACACTGTGCATTTAAACTGTATTTAAATCGGTCTTTGTAATGAAGATGCCGGAGTCAACTCATATTGAAAGCGAAATACATACTTATATAGCGTTTTTGTTTTTTCCTATTTTATTTCACAGGAATGAAATTTTGTCATATAATGATGAGAAAACCAATATTTTATAATTTTTAGCATTGCCTGTCAAAAAAATATTTAACTTTCTTGTTAATATCGAAATGAAAATTATTAACTTTAAGAAACTGCACTATCGATCAATTTAAAATTCGTAATAAGAAACTTCTATGAATAATTCATGAATAAAAAATGGTATTTTAATGGTATTTAATAAAAATTAAAAAAAAAAATATTAAAAAAATGTACCACGTCATGAATTGAACTCTCGACATTTAGAACCTCAGTCGACCGCGATATCCATATTACAATTTGAAACGTTACGACCATATAGAGGGATAGGCTTACGGCTTTTATATTATAGACTAGGAAGAATCCCCCCCTCCCCCCCATCCACTCCGAAAGCAAAGCATAAACTAAATTGAAATTTGAAGAGCAAATATAAATTATAAAATACTAAATAGAAATTTAATAAATTTTGTTTATGTTTCGTTTTTTATTTTTCTTCTTCCCCTACCTATACTCTTCAGTCGTCTTTCCTATCGTATGGCTACGCTTTTTCGTTTTTTGTGTATTATATATATAGATAAATAGATAGAATAGATGCTCTTCAGTTTTGAATGTTAATGGTGTGAGTTATTCTAATAATCTGTGTATCTTCAGTAATCCGTGTTACACTGCAATCGTTGTATATCTTTTTAGGTGCTTCTGCTGCTGTTGATGGAATTCGAATTCTTCAAGCTAGGCTGTTTTGAACGGTTCAATTTCAAAATTTAAGAATAGATTTTCTTCTTAAACCATTTTGGTTCGCGCCAAAAGCTTATAGCTTTCAATTCAAACTATAAGTACAGCTAGTCATTCGCGCTATAAATAATCTGCAGCCCTATTTGTGAATCCACTTCGAATTCATATTCGTTTCAAATGCTCGACTCGATTTGAATTCGTTTTGGTATTTCTGAACTCGATCGAAAATAAAATTGTCCACCACAAAATAGTCGCCATTTCTTAAATGGGAAATTTTATTAAAATGGGTAAACCTTTTCGAAAAATTCTAACCTTGGTTAAATTTTGACGGTTTGTAATTATAAATTGTTGAGGAAAAACAAAATAATAAAATAAATAAATAAATGGTTTATTTTTATTTGTTTACTTTTTTTAGAGTTTAACTTGTTTCATAGAAATTGTTGTAATTAAGTGTGTTTAAAAATTAAATGTTTTGTTATAGATAAATTAGATTATAATTTTATGTTTTATAGTTATATTATGGCATATATAGTTTGTTTGATTTTTTGTTTGGTGTTTACGATTTGAAGTGTGGTTTGCAACAAGTGGTTTTGATTTTAATAATTCATTTCAATAAAGTTTGCAAAAGATATAATTCATAAATTAAATATGGACACAATTGCACATTATTTTTCAAGCGATACCGATAGTGAAGGTGATGATACTTCACCGCATCTATTATTTAAGTCACTTCGTGACAAATCTAATATTTTCGAGCTAGCTAATACAGAGTGAGTTGAACTTCTTTTTGTATGTGAAATGTTTATGTTTATCAATTTAAATTCCAGGTTCAATAAATTATTCAGACTCTCCAAAGATGCAGTGAAATATCCCATCAATGAAATAAACGATGAATTACCGATTTGAGCTGGATCAGCAAGTGGTCCCAATATTTTAAAATTAGCAGCCACTCTACGGTTTTGTGCTCAAGGCAGCTATCAACAAAGCGTTGGTAATGACTTTCTTATTGGTTTGTCGCAATCATCAGTATCAACTGTTATTAGTGATGGTCTTTTAGCGATAGAACAAAAGGTATGCTCCAAATGGATATCATTTCGCCAAACACTGCAGCTGTTTACTTCTACAATATTTCCTGGTGTAATTTGCTGTGTGGATGGAACCAATATAAATTTATTTTAACCAGTAGAGAATGAACACCTCTATTTTAATAAGAAGGGAAAGCATAGCTTTAACACAATGATTGTAAGTTTGTTAAATAATAAAAAATGTATTTTAGACATGTGACCACAATATGAGGATAATGGCTGTAGACTCAAGGTACGGAGGAGCTTCACATGACTCACTTGTTTTCACTTTATCAACCTATCGTGAATATTTACATCAGAATTACAATACTGCTAATTCTAATTATAGGTTGCTCGGTAAGTGTATAATTGTTCATTGAAATAGATCTTTGTTGTGTAACTTTTGTTCTATTTCTAGGTGACTCTGGCTATCCGCTAGAGCCTTGGCTATTGACACCATTTAGGGCCACAAACGAAGGCAGTAGAGAAGCTCTATACAACACGTTGCATTCTAAAACTAGGAATGTCATAGAAAGATGCATTGGCGTTCTTAAGGTTTGATTTCAGTGTCTTTTAAGTGCAAGGGAACTACACTATGCTCCCAAAAAAGCTGCACAAATAGTAAATGTGTGTGCAGCTTTGAATAATATGTGCCTTCATATCAGAGTTCCTTTTGAACAATCAAAAGAAAATGTTGTTAACCCAGAAGTGCAAATAGAAATTGATGTTCCATGGGATGAAAATGCCTTAAGCAGACAGATAAGAAATAATATTTTAAATTCAATTACCTAAGCTTTTTTTGAAAATAAGTGAAAATTGTATTGAAAATTGTAAAAAAATAGCTTATGTATAATATAATAGATCAACAATTAGAAATTTAATGTTTTATTTTTGTATTGTCTTACATATTTCAATTTTATATTCATATTAATTCATTTCAATATTATATTATTTTTTACAAAAATAGTTTATTTGAACCTTAATAATAATTAAATTGCTTAGTTACTAATAAATATTTTTTTTATATTAATCTTTGAATATATTATATCACATATAAATGAAGTTTTCTTATATCACATTTCTTCCATCATATTTATTTCTCTCATTTGTATTTTCCGCTCTTCTAGAGAAAATTTTCTTTTTTCTAGAACGCATTGCTTTTCAAATAGTTTTAGCATTTGTTGCAGAGTTTTATTTGTGTCTATCAATGTCTCTCCAACACTGTGCAGTTTGTCATTCACGTTTTCTTGAAAACGTTTTTGACACTACACTTGCCTTTCTAGTAATTGTTTTTTTGATAGTTTTTGTTTATCATTTCTTGTTGGGTGTGTTTGAACTTCCTCGGTATTTTGTGTTGTAGCATTGCTATTATCAAATTCAATGGATACTGGAGGAATGTTTTCTATATTTGGTAGACATAGTTCTGTATTCCCAAAAGATACAGCATCTGCAATCCCATTCACTGATTCTTTTAAACTTATTATCCTAATAACAGTTTTTTCAAACTGAGAGAATGTATGCGATTTTGATGGGCCGCCTCCAGTTATTGAGATATTGATTTTATTTTGCTTCAGTTTTTTTTTATATAATATTTATAGTCTGACCAGACTTTTTTCAACCCTCCGAACTTCTAACAGGCGGTCCAATGCTGTTCAGCCGCACTTCAACTTCTTTCCATAGATTGGAACTGGTTCGGCCTTCCGGTGATGTATTGAATCTCTTTGCTGATGCTGGGTGATCTTCCATAAAGCTGACTAAAGCATCATATTGTTGTAAAGTTGTATTTTTTGATGCCCTACAAAGCATATAATAATTAGAATATGTTATGTTAGCTTTGGAATCCCCGAAAATGGACGAAGGAGGTGAATATAACACTAAGCATCTGCATTGACAAAATACTTAATACTACAGTTAAAAATCCGAGACTGTTGGGGGAAACATTCGACCCATTGCTTAAATTCAATTCTCATGCACAATAAGTGATGTCTAGATTTAATTCCAGGAATTATTAGCGGGTAGTTCATGGACCAAGGATAAAAATACAATAATTACAACGTGTAAAATAATAAACCGCCCTATTATAAACTATGCTGCACCCATATGGACACCCAAAGTTGCTGAAACTCACTGGAAGAAGTTAAAAGACAACACCAAACACAGCATTGAGAACCGCAACCGGATGTCATTTGATGGCCCTCCGAGATCACTTGCACTTGCTCCTAAAGACTGGATTTGGGGGATTTCTTTAGGAGTTTCCGAAACAATGGAATTTGAGGCAGAGCGTTCTGCGAACAATGTAGCTTGCAGTGTCGAAGATTTAGTACCTGAATTTAAAGAATTAATGGCACTGTAAAAACTTTCGACAGAAATAAAAAAAATTTTTAGAAAACAAACATTTTAAGAAATTTAAGATAAAAAATATTACTTTGAAATTTGACCATATTGCTTCCACGAGCTAAGACGCAATAAAGGTCAGCAACAGGCCTTCGTCTATACCTGTTAGAAGTCTATGTACAACTGGGACGACAAGTGCACAGAGGTTTGGTACCTTTCATGGTTTGACCCTACCTGAGTCCTCTTTAGTGTATACCCACCAGAGGGTGATAATTAAGAGCCCCTTCCCGTTACCTAGGTGGCTAAGCCGGGGTCCCCGCTCCCGCTTGACATAACAACAAGTTTACGATTTGCAAGATCAGGCAGGAGCCTACTATAGCTCAGGTTCCTCGGTTTCGCCAAGCCCCTTATCGCTGTATAAAAGAGAATCAATTGCTTCGCAGCACTAGATGCGTTCTAGCGCAATTAAGGTCCGGTCAGTCACTAATATTAATTAACTACATGGACAGACCCGACCCCCAAGTTATCAACAAATGTCCCGTATATGAGGGCACAACACATGATGGTGACCACCAATTAATATGTCCAGAGAATGTGACGGACCTGACAAAGGAAGATCTGTGGAATCGCCCTAGAGTTGGCACCCAGAAACTGCAACAAAACGCAGGAAATATACTTCTCTAGAGGTCGCGAGCAGAGATACTACTACTACTACTTTTGTATCAAGCAAAACCAATAATCCAGTCATATACCAGGGTATATTGGACTGATTCTCGACTCACCTTCAAGAATCATGTTAGTCATGAAATTGAAAAATGCGAAAAATTCACATTCGTTTTTCGAAAACCGATTCGTTTATTATATGCCCTGCTAAATAAAAAACCAGCTTTACTTGTAAACATAAAAAAATAATATATGTTATTATTAAACCAACCCTAACGTACACATTATGCAGCACCGGCTTGGTTTAACTATGCTGAAGCCTGAAGTTCACCAGAGAAAAGTTAAATCATACAAAATCGTTGCCTAAAAATAATTCATGGGCTCCCTTTTTGATTATTCTACCACTACATGAAATATCCAAACATGACTAACACTAACACTACATGAAATATCCTTATTTTATACAAGCACATGAAATATCCAAACTTCCACAATAGCTAATTACCGCAACAAAAGTGAATCATTTTCTACTGTACCGAACAAATCGCGACACCGAATTATCGAAATTTTTATTTTTTGTATTGCACTTTTTACACAAAAATACAAATTTCGATAATTCCGTGTGGAACTTGTCCGGTACAGTTAGAAAAGAATTCACTATATCACTAGTCTCTACCAATTTCGAAGCAAACGCATACAATACCAACAAAACAATCCACAATAAATAAAAGATAAATAATTACAAACTCTTACATTAACTATAAAAGATAAATAATTACAAACTCTTATATTATAATAACATTTATATATACATTATATGTTTTTATATACATTATATAAAAACATATAATCAGAACATATAATGTAAAAATATCTAATAATAACTATTTTTAGTTTAATAATTAAGATAATCTATTGAATTTACTTACATTTTAAATTTTTTGGTTGGTATTTTGACAAAACTAACTAACTTCGTTAACAAAACAAAGGACGAACAAAAATTCGTTCATAATCGTACAATTATTACTCGAAAACGAACTGCCAGATAAGGGAAATTTTTGTTCGTTTCATGTTATTCGTTTTAGCTCAAAAATTATACGTTTTCTTATTCACAAATACCACTCATTCGAAAATAGAGTTCGTTTACTCGAATTCGTATTCACAAATAGGGCTCCTGTATATAATCCTAAATAAATACAGCTTTCCAATCAAATTATAATATAGCTAGTATGATTCACGCTATAATAATAAATATTTAAAAGGTTCAGTGTTTCAATAATCTTGCAGAGTAATGTAGATCAGGGTAGTGTTGAGTAGAGTATATTAAATTGGAGTGTGTAAACAGCAAACCTTTGCATAAATTGCTATTTTAAATATTATTTGTAATGAAAGATCCTTCTCTCGTCCTGATTATATATATGTACTTAGATTAAGCGAATGCTTCCTTATATGTATTCCATTCTTGATTATAAATATAATTAGGCAATAATCACAAGTTTAAATACAATTTTATTTCAAAGAAAAGTTGACATTTAAATGAACAAACAAATTAAAAGAATAAAGTTTTTATTAACACTACTTATTAAATTAAATTATTAAGAATATAAACTTGATTCCACTTCTGACATAATTAATTTAAAAAATTTTAATAAGGTAGAATTTATTTAAATTGAAAAATTTATACTAAAGGAACTTCAATTATATTTTTGTAATGAAAAAATCAGAACTTCTAAAGAAAACTTTTTGTTTTCAGTTAATTTTAATAAATAATCCCCGCATGCTAAATTTGAATTTTTAAACTTTAAATTTAGATGTTCGCCACAAGCTCATCTTATTTTTGAGACATGAAGCTAACGGAACTGTAAACTTTTTTTAGAAGTTAATAAATATCCTTGATGGTGAGCTCGTAGCTAGGATCCCCTAATATGTTGCTTAACGCATGATAGCGGGATGTTGTGTTTGTAGCTTTTGTAGTGTTATCAGATGTATTGTTTATCTTCTTATTTTGTCTAGTATTCTCAGCCATTATGCTACAGGTTATTCTGTGAATAAACTTCAGTTAATATAAGTAAGAGATATTTTTATGAAAGATTTGATAAAAATCAAATTTTATTTTACCGGCCGATTTTAAAATTTATTTAATTAAAACAATATTTTCATTTTTATAGCACTTTTTTAGCCATCGTAATGACTGAAAAAGGGCGAGAAAAAGGAAAATATTGTTTTTATTAAATAAGTAAGAGATAGTTTGCAACTTTTTATTTTGAATATTATAATGTGATGCGTTTATTTTATTCCCACTGTTGATATATTTTTTTATCACTAAAATTAGTTAAATTGTATTTCACTGATATTAAATTTTAATCTAATATAGTAAATTTGATCAAATAAATTGTTTTAGTTAAACGTTTTAATTTGTTTTATCAACCTTATTCAGTATTTGAGAAAAAAATTTAGAAACAAGAAACTGATTCATTGTTCAAAATTGATTTAGGCTTATCATTTTGAAATACACTATGTATATTGTGCATGTAATGAGTTTAAACTAATATGCACAGTGGCGTAGCTAGGGGGGGGGGGGGTCGGTCCGCCCCGGGTGCCACCCGTTTTGGGGTGACACCCGACCGTAAAAAACTTAAACAAACCATCACAATGTTTTCAACGATATATCACTTAGAAACCATTTTAGCCAGGTTATCCATGTAATTTTAATTTATAAATTGTGATAACTTATAATAATGTGTCCTATAAATGTGTCCTATTGGTTTAAAAAGGATCTAATTCTACTTTTTAAAATTTTTGAGTTATTACGTAAATAAAATTTTAACAATATGTGTGTATTTCTTTTTTTTTTATCGAATCAACATGTTGAACATTGAATACCATCACCACAATTACTTTGTGGCTTTGTGTCGCTTTGAATATTCTTATAGATACCATATTGACTTTTTTTTGCGGTATATTATTTAGTATGCAAGAATGATTCTTTAACGACCAGGTCTGAAAACACATATGCTGAATAATGTATAGAAAAAGTGGTCTCCGTCGATAATGTGGCAACCTGTGTCGATAGGGTGGCACCCTTGAGTTCTGTTCTATTCCAAAATTATGTCTATTCCAAAATTATTTCTAAACCATCAGCTTAACTTTACTACCTAATAGGTTTTACATTACAAACAAATTAATTGCAAACACCTAAGGAAACCAATAAACAATCAAATCACCGTGTTTGTAAATAATTTCAAATTAAATTTTTTTTCCTTTATCTTGAAACTCGTAAATTGGAATGGGTCGTTTTCGAATGGACACATAAACAATTACTGTGGAATAAAATGGTCGTTATGCAATTACTATAGTTTTGCAAATTTTTATAGGTAGATACATACTCATACTGTTTGTTTTCAGTTTTATAATATTAATGATAAAATTTAATAAGACAAAAATATTTAATAACATTGCAATATTGCAAAAAAGAAATCATTTGTCAAATACATAAGTGTATTGCTTTGGTAAAATAAAAAAAATTGAATTTATGTTAATCAAATCCATTTTTTAATTGTGATACATAAGAAGATATGGGACTAATTGAACAAAATCTGCGATTAATTTCCATTTAGTCAATTATATGATGGTTATGATTTCGGATCTTGGATATCTGTCCAATATAACGAACTTAAGGATGAATTTTACACATTGTACAAAACCGGGCCATCATTGGATTTTTGTCCGTTGTCTGGATTTAAATAAAACGTACGTTCAATAATTTCGAATTGTAATTGGATTTTATCTGGGATATCCGTCTTACTGATTGTAAATGGTAACATTTTGAACATTTTACATAGAAGGTTTTATAAGATCCTGAGCAGAAATTAGTCAGGGAAAACCTGAATACAGTCAGGGCGTGATTAGGGCCTGGTCAGTCTTACAAGGGAATTCCCTATTAGGGCAATCTGATGTCGGCCTATTCCGGGCCTGATATAAAATAACCTTATTTGAATATATCCGGCCCTGATCAGGTTTTTCGTGTTTGACCCCTAGCTGAAATTTCTGTTGTTTGAAATTCACTAGAGTATTGTCCATTTTAGAAATATATAGTTAAAATCGTTTCATGTATGTTTTAGTTATCGCTTCTTGGCTGCAAGACTACAATAATAGTGATTATAAGGTGGTAAGTATGTTTTAATTTTTTCGATTGTAATTTTTTTATTTTGATTTGATTAATCTATGAATATAATATAAAAATATATATCAGGGTCTGGTCCTGATATCCCAATCAGGGCCTGATCCGATTATCCCAATCAGGGTCTGATCCGGTTATCCCAATCAGGACCTGATAGGGCAAAAGCGTTACACTCATGATCAGGGCCCAATCAGGCTGCCCTACCAATGCCTGATCCGAATTAGGGCAAACCTGCAGGACTTACTTAAGCCCTGACAAATTTCTGCTCGTGATGTATTTCGTTTACTTTCTTGACTATATTATTAGAAAAGTAAATTAGTAGAAAAAACGAAATTTTTAAATTAATGTTTTTGGGCATATTATCATTATTGAAGATGCAGACTGACTTTGATTTTTTCAATTCATTTTAATTGTAAGTTAAAATTACATTATGCCAATTTTCATGAACTTTGCATTTTTGTGTTTTAATTTTATTGAAAAACGGTTTCGCAATTTTTATAATAACCCAATTTTGAAAAGTGGAAAACTTTGGAAACGAGGTGAAAATTTCATAAAACAATAGGAGACGCAGTCTTGCTATTAATAGATAATGAAAAACAGAAGTGGAAACATCTTTTATGCAGATTATTGGATATAACTTTATTTTTATCTAAAGAAAACCTAGCATTTCGTGGATATGATGAAGGACAAAGTTCTTTGAATAAAGGCAATTTCTTAGAACTAATCAAACTACTGTCAAAGTAGGATGCAGTATTAAAAGAACACATCTTGAATTAAATATTAAAAAAAATATAAATATTTTGGCTAAATATTTGGAATTATGTTTAATAGCACACCTGACATTTCACATATTGATCAAATGTCAGAAGTGATTTGTTATGTGAAAATTGATGGTAGAAAAGTGGAAATCAAAGAAGCATTCCTTGGATTTTTTCCTTTAAATGGAAAAAAAGCCGCTGATTTAAGCGATGAAATTCTTAAAAATCTTGAAAATGACGGCTTAGGTGTTATGAATTGTCGTTCCCAAGGTTATGATAATGCAGCTGTTATGAGTGGTATACATGAGGAGTGCAAGCTGTTATTAAAGCAAAAAACAACAAAGCAATATTTGTTGGTGCATAGATCATTCAATTAATTTATGTGACCAACACTCATTTGCACAAAATGTAGCTTGTGTAACATTTTTTGGAATAGTGGAATTTTTACATTTTTTTCTGCTTCGACTAGCCGCTGGGAAGTGCTTGTTAAACACAGCAAAGAAATTTTTAAAAGACTCTCAACAACGCGTTGGAATGCTCATTATGCTTCAGTTAAAGTATTGGGTGAAAATTTTAATGATATTGTGGCTGCAATTGAGAAATTAAGTGATCAACAAGAAAATGTAGACACTAGAGGCGCTGCACAGAACCTTATGCGTGGTGATTGTGTGTGATTTTCCATTTCTTTGCTATCTTTTGTTTCGGAATGATGTTTTGAGGGGAATAAATTGTGCTTGGATTGTATTGCAGAGCACAGCCTTGAATATTGATCATTTAGTAACTAAAACACAGTCACTTCGTCTTTATATTGAAGAAAAACCTAGTCATATTGTAGAAGAGGCGAAGGCAATAGATTTTGCTGTGAAAAAATCGGAGGACTACGACATTCCAATTGAAAGACGAATTCGTCGTAAGAAACGAATGGCTGGTGAGTTGGCCCCTGATGTAGGACTGACACTAAAAGCTGGACTTAAAAAGGACATGTGTGAATGTCTTGACCGATTCAATGTTGAACTCCGAACAAAATTAAAGTCAGTCCAAGATGTAGCTTCATTGTTCGAGATTGTGCTGACAAACACAGGGCTTTTGGCGAACAGTGAAGAGTTGCAATTATCTGAATCAAAATCTACCGGTTTTTATGATGAGGTTTCAGAAACAGAACTCGTCATAGAGATACTAAGGTTGAGAAGGCATTTAAAAGTGGCCAATGTAACAGTTTCTAACTGGGTGTGCCTACAGACATTTTGAAATTGATCGTGGAATGGGTTTTTGCAGAATCTCTTCCGAATCTTATGGTCGCACTAAAGTTATTTATGACTATTTGGGTATCAGTGCCTTCGAGTGATAGGAGTTTCAGCAAATTAAAATTAATTAAAAATTACTTGCTGGCAACAATGACCCGAGGCTTAACAAGGCATATTAACAATAGAAAATGAGGCAACACAAAATATAAATTTTGAAGATGTGATTTCTAAGTTTGCAGCTGTTAAAGCTAGAAAGAAGAGATTAAAAATATGTGTAGATAATATGTATGTGAGAGTTTATTAATTTTACTCTCATTTTTCTTTTACTATACCCTATCATAAAAGTTTCATTTTCATACATCCATGCAAAAGAATTTGTACTAAACTTTAATTTTATGTAACTTATTAATAATAATGCTCATTTGTATCAATTAAATAAAATTATAAATTACGTTTATTGGCTTTTTATTGATATTGACAGTTTTCATTCTTGGGGTGACACCACAATATCCGTCCCGGGTGCCACCAATGCTAGCTACGCCACTGAATATACACTCATATGAATGTTAATGAATTTAAAATATATGGGCACTAATTTATTGGTAAAAATAACAAACAAATTTACATATACTCTACGCACAAACGAATCGTAAAACACATTTTCCATCCTAGTTATCGTGACTGAAAGTTGAACTTAATGCCCGTAAAATAAAAGCCCGTTGCTATATAAAACATTAGTGTATTTTTCTACTTTGCCGCCCGTAAAATAATCGCACGGAAAATAATCATAAAATTAGAACAAACAAATAAATTATTGTATGAAGTTTATAGAAAAAATCATGGCATGTTAAGTATAATTTTCAAAATGTCTAGCGAGTTTAAAAAATTCAAAAATTGATTTATACTATGTCTTGACGTAGCAATTAATTGACTACAATTATCCTACACTGCAATTAATTGATGCGTGAAGACGTAAAATATGGCAATAATTGAAGACTACAATAATTATGTTTTCAACTCAAATTATTCTAGTCAATTATCTTAGTTTTCGTTATTGACGTTTGGAATACTTTAGTGGCTCCAAATGATGTTAGAATATTTTTATATATTTTCTGTAGCTTTTAAGTTCAAAATATATTGTTAAAATTTTTTAATAATACATGCGTTCCTTTGGAACAAAATAGCTGCTCAAAGCAGCTTTTGAGTAGATCAACAATGGAACGCCAAAAATTGGAAAATTTTTCAAAAGAAACCACACAATTTTATTATTATCAAAATTTTTTATTTTAGGCTGATATTTAGATCTGACTGGTCCATTTTATTATTAAAAACAAGTTTATAACTGATTTAAATAAAATCGAATAATAGACTGCTTTTCAACTACACAACTTGTTCGAGGTAGAGTAGATCAAATCAAATTTGAGTAAGTTTGATTTTCAATGGAACGCGCCTAATTATTTACAATACTTTTTCAACAAATTATTAGTTATATTTTTCTGCTATTAGTAGACTTCGTTATGGTACCTAGATTTTGAAAACATTTTTGAAATATTTTAAATGGCAAATACTTTTGGTTTGTCATTATGAAAATGTTTTTTTGTTTAATTTTAGTTAATTTATTAAATACATTTTAGTGATTTAATGGTAATAGTTTTGTGTGCAACAAAAATTAATTTCAACAATTTTTTACCGTCTAGATTCAAAAAATATACTGCAATTAATAATAATGAACAAATTGAAAACTTAAAATTTGTAGTCAGTTAGTTTTAGTATCGATCACTAAGTGTCAGGTCAAAATATTGCCAAATAATTTTTATAGTCAAGACTGAAACTAGAATTAATTGACCGGAACAATATATTGTAGTAACTAATTAATTGCTACGTCAAGACATATTATTATACTACAATTAAGTTGTGTTATAGTTGTGCGTAAAACGTTGTGCATATACTCAGACTGAAAGGAAGATTATGCCCTTGGTTCAATAAAAACCCTCGCTTCGCGTCGGCCTTCAATATGTACCTCAGGCGTAATCTTCTACTTTCAGCCCTTGATATGTAAATAACTATTACTGTATATTGTACACTGTATACTGTACAATACGAAGCGTAAAATCTTGCCCGCTACTAAAGGCAGCCGATCATACTGGAACTTTATCCGAGAGGTTGGCAATAACTTTATCAAATCTTCTATCCATCCATTAATGGATAACCAGGGCAACCCAAGCCAAGGCAGATCTACTTGGGGTAAATTTTGCTGCTAACTCTGTAGTCGATGATTCTGGTATAAATCCGCCGATCATTCCACCTGCATTCAACACTGCTTAATCTAGATCTTAGTAAATCTACTGGTCCGGACGGTATACCACCTATTGTACTAAAGCGTTGCGCCGATACCCTGGTTTATCCACTAATTAGTCTTTTTCATTTATAAAAATCAAATTAAGTAATACAACTTTTTTGTGTAATTTTACTATTTTATTAATAAAATAATATTATTAACTAGGAGGGCCCGGCGTGCTTCGCTACGCTTATAAATAAAGTTTTTGCGTAGACATTTTGTTGACGTAGAAGCAATGATTTCAAAAAGTGGTAATGAGAAATGCTAGCATATAATTTTTAATTTTTCTTTTTAAATATATGAATGAAAAATAATCAAAACTCTAGCTGATCAGTTCGGATATATGAAAAATTAGCGATCAAATAAGTTAGTGATCAAATAAGCTTACTTGAAAACTTATTTGATCGCTAATTTTTCATATATCCGAACTGATCAGCTAGAGTTTTGATTATTTTTCATTCATATATTTAAAAAGGAAAATTAAAAATTATATGCTAGCATTTCTCATTACCACTTTTTGAAATCATTGCTTCCACGTCAACAAAATGTCTACGCAAAAACTTTATTTATAAGCGTAGCGAAGCACGCCAGGCCCTCCTAGTTTCAATTATTCAGTTATTTTTCTTTTTACTTGCAAAAATATACTTAAGTCGGATAAAATTTGTGGCACCTATTCACAAAACATTGACACCAAACCAAAACTACGTGAAAAAGCCTCAAAAATTCAACCGCGCATAACTCCGGTTCAGAGTACACAAAAAATAAAAGCAGAAATAACTTTTTTCCTTTCGTCAATACCAACAAAATATCAAAATTTCAGATTTTTTAAAAATCAAAAATTTAAAAATCAACAAAAAAATGTACGTTTTCAAAATAATAGCCCTCCTGTAATAAAAAAACAAAGAAAAATATTACGTCTATCGACCCCTAAATCAATTCATAAACTAAATTCTCTAAACTTCAAAGGAAATGTATAAAGTAACTAAGAGAAAATAAATATAAAAAAGAAAAAAAAGTTTTAAGTTTTAAACCATTACCAAAACTACGTGAAAAAGCCTCAAAAATTCAACCGCGCATAACGCCGATTGAGAGTACACAAAAAATAAAAGCAGAAACAACTTTTTTCCTTTCGTCAATACCAACAAAATATCAAAATTTCAGATTTTTTAAAAATCAAAAATTTAAAAATCAACAAAAAAATGTACGTTTTCAAAATAATAGCCCTCCTATAATAAGAAAACAAAGAAAAATATTACGCAAATATCTTTATATCAATAAACAAAATAATCGAAATAATATCGAAAACCGTCCTTGTTCAAAGACAAAAGACGACTGAAATGAATGATTTAAAAAAGAAAGCATATTACGCATATAATCTCTTTTATTCCGACGACTCGAAAACCGTCCTTTGTTCAAAGACAAAAGACGACTGAAATGAATGAGAAAAAAAAGTTTCGTTTTTGTTGTTCGTTGTTCGCTAATATATAAAAAAGAAAATATAAAAAAATAAAATAAATTTTTTATTTCGTTTTTATATGTATGTAAACTTATAATGCATATGTATATAAAAAGTTTTCCGTATATAATAACTTTTTTATTTATGATCCGATTTGTGTGAATCCGAATCCCAATATAGGTTACACTAATATCAGTTAGCTGTGAAAATTTGAAATGAATCCATCTGCGAATAAAAAAGCCTTAGGCTCCACAAAGTTTTGATCTAGCGTATTAATATATAAGATAAAATAAAAACATTAAATTTTTATAAACTATTATTAACTGATAAACATTTCTTTTGAAATAAATTTTATTATTGTGCGATTTATAAAACATTTATTGAATTTTATAAAACAGACATTTTATTGAAAAAACATTTCTTATTTTATTATAACAATTTTTGATTATAAATATATTTTCGAAACAACATTAGTTCTTTTATTTTTTATAAAATATTTTTACAATAGACAATTTACATGGTCCTTCGAGCCGGATTTACCGCGCAATTATAGTGAAAAACCTAGTGAATTATAGTGAAGTGAAATAGTTTTTTAAATATTATAAAAAAAAATATATATATATTTTAGAATAATATCAAATATAAGTAAATAATTGGTGTAAACAATTTTTCAAAATGGCAGACACACGTGCACTCACGCGAGTTCTAAACAGGCTAAAACAAATTGAAAGCTATGCCGCAAAAAATCTCTCTGATGAACCAATAGCGAACATAAAAGCAAACATCTTGCTATTAAAAGACGAATCAGATGGTTATAAAGCCAATGTGCATCTATATAGTGATACACCGGAAATTACTGCCCTACAGGAACAAATTGAAGCCAAGTTGTTTGCCATAAAGGGAAAACTCGTTAAGGCAGAATTGAATTTACACCAAGCCCCACCTCCAGCAGATCTAGACTCAAGTCTAAGTGAACTAATGGCTAATCAGCGATCCTTTTTACAAGAGGTAAGCAGTCTCAATAATAGAACCGAAGGTGACATTCGATTACCTCGTGTGAATATACCCTTTTTCACCGGTATTTATTCAGAATTTACTTCGTTCCGCGATTTGTTCGAAGCATCTATCCATAACAACACAAAAATGTCAAGAGTGCACAAACTACAGTACCTCAAAGGTTTGCTAAAAGGAGAAGCGTACACACTAGTACGTCACATAGCCATCACAGAAGCGAATTATGAAGAAGCCTGGAAAATAGTAGTCAACCGATATGACAAAAAGAAGCACATTGTAACAATGCTGCTTAAACAATTTATGGAGCAACCATCCATCACTCAAGTTTCGGCCAAGTCACTCCACCAGATGCACGATATTTCAGACGAAGCATTGCGAGGAATCAAGGTTTTAGGTGAAGGATATCAATCACGTGATCCTTGGTTAATTTATATCCTGGTCAATAAGCTGGAACAAAGCACAAGACAGGCTTGGGCTCAACACAGCTATAAAATGGACACACCTACCATGGAAAACTTTTTGGACTTCCTCAGTCAGCAAAGCGATACTTTGGAAAGTTGTGAGCCTGTGAAACGAACTTCTCATCGGCAGCCTCAAAATATGAACACAAAGGTAATGCATATAGAAGCAAAAGTGGTGAGCTGTCCAAAGTGCAGTCGCGAACATTACCTGCGAAATTGTGATGAATTCTTGCAACTACCAGTACATGAAAGAAGAGGGTATGTAGCCGATAACAAACTTTGTTTCATATGCCTTTTTAAAAACCACCAGTCACAGAATTGTCGGTCTTCATTCAGATGTAACATATGTAAAGCCAGACACCACACCACCTTACACAAAGAACCCGCGAATACAGAAAACATCGTTTTGCACGCGGAGGTCACACCAAGAAGTTCTCAAGAATAGGAGCCTTACGATGAAATCAAAAGTATTTGTCACACCAGCTCCAATAAAAAATATTCAGCAATTTTACCTACAGCCGTGATTAAGGTTTTAGATGCAGCCAACAAATACCAGAGATGTCGAGTTCTGTTAGACTCAGGAGCACAGGCCTCGTTCATTTCAGAATCATGCACTCAACGGCTGGGACTACCACGAACACATGCTAAAATATTAATAAAGGGAGTTACTTCTGGTCAGGAAGTAACAAGAGGTAAATTATCTTTAAACACCGTGTCACTTTATTCCAGCGATCTAAAACTCAACTTAGATGTTTTAATATTAACCAAACTTACCGATCAATTACCATCTGTCGAGCTTACTGCTGAGGAAGTAGCAAAATTTCAGGATTTAGAACTAGCCGATCCACATTTTTACAAACCCCAAAGGGTTGACATTATAATTGGAGCAGACAAATTTTTTGAAATACTAAGAGAAGGTTATATAAGGAATCCCAACAGTCGATTAATAGCTCAAAATTCCATATTTGGATGGATCATTTCAGGCGAAGCGAGTTCTAGAAAATCCAAGGAAGATTCAATCAGCTTAAGTTACCACATCAATCTAGATGAAACACTTAGACGGTTTTGGGAAATGGAAGAAGTACTTACCTTTAAATCATTATCCAAGGAAGAAATGGAATGTGAAGAACATTTTAAAACCCATACTGTTCTGCACAAAGGTAAATATAAAGTAAAACTTCCTTTCAGAAATTCAGCTGCTATTTTAGGGACATCTGTACACATAGCAAAAAGAAGATTTTTATCGTTAGAAAAGAAATTAAGTCGTAATTCTGATTTAAAATGCGAGTACGTTAAAGTGATGCGCGAGTACGTCACTTTAAATCATATGCAACGGATTTCAGACGTTGAGCAACACATACCAGAAAATAAAGGTTACTACTTACCTCATCACGCAGTATTTAAAGAAGACAGCACCACCACCAAACTTCGCGTCGTTTTCGATGGATCCAGCAAAACTTCCAATGGCAATTCCATCAACGACATACTAATGGTCGGTCCAACTTTACAGCCTTCTTTATGGACCACCCTAATAAGATTTCGATGCAATAAAATCGCGATAGCAGCAGATATCGAAAAAATGTACCGTCAAGTACTTATAGAAGAAAAGGATCAGGATTATCAACGAATACTATGGCGGGAAAACGAAAACGATACATTACAACATTATAAACTAACAACAGTCACATTTGGTATGGCCAGCTCAGCATATTTAGCAACTCGCTCATTACAACAGACAGCTTTCGATTGCGCTAAGAAACATCCAATAATATCCAAGGAAATTTTGGAAAAATTTTATATCGATGATTATCTGTCTGGAGCTCAAACGATAGAACAAGCGATAACTCTAAAAAACAACATTAGCGAAATACTTAAAGAACGTGGATTCGTATTAAGAAAATGGAAATCAAATGCCAAGGAATTGCTGGACTCTCCCACCACCAACTATAACGATCAAGAGCATCCATTACCAAACGACAAGGATGATCATAATTCGAAGATACTAGGTCTTCAATGGAACTCTTCAGCTGATCATCTCTTTTTCAAGGTATGTTTGCCAAATGAATCATACCCAACTAAACGAACATTATTATCCAATGCCTCTAAGGTGTTTGACCCATTAGGTCTAGTCTCACCATCCATTGTAATCGCGAAAATCCTTTACCAGCAGATTTGGTTGCGGAAATTAGATTGGGATGATGAGCTACCAGACGACATTGCGGTAGTGTGGGCCAAGCTAAAAACAGAACTCACACAGTTAGAACAAATAAACATCAAGCGCTTCGTAAACACAGACAATCTGCAGTTACACGGATTTTGTGATGCCAGCGAGAGAGCATATGCTGCAGTTGTTTATGGTCGTTACGTAGATGAACAAGGAAAAATTAAAATTGAGCTTCTGGCTTCCAAGACTAAGGTAGCACCAATCAAACAAATATCGCTACCTAGATTAGAACTTTGTGGTGCTCTCCTTCTAGCGAAGTTAATAAGTGAAGTAAAGAAAACTTACGTTGAAGATAAAGAAGTTTATGCTTGGTCTGACTCCACTATAGTTTTGGCTTGGTTATCAGATTTACCGATGAAATGGAAGACATTCGTAGCTAATAGAGTGTCGGAAATACAACAGCTAATACCAATGAATCACTGGAGGCATGTTAAATCAGGAGATAACCCGGCAGATTACGCGTCCAGAGGTGTGATGCCATCCAAACTTATTTCTCTCCAACAGTGGTGGCATGGACCGTCATGGTTAGCCGAATTACCCACGGCATGGCCGTCACAAAACATAAGGTGTTTTATAATGACACAGTTTGCGAAATTAAAAAAGAACTACCTGTATCGTTCTTGCACTTAAATGTTAATAACAGTATGGAAGAAGAAATATACAGCATAATTTTAAATAGAACATCTTCATTCATCAAAGCGATAAAAATAGTGTGTTTCGTCACTCGTTTCATTCAAGCAGCAAGAAAAAAAGGGAAAGGATATAAAACGTTATCCATATCAGCTCTGGAAAGAGAAGAAGCGACAGAAAAAATAATAAAATGGGTACAGAAAGGAGCATACCACAGCGAAATTGAAATCATTTTAAAAAATTGCGCATTAAATAAAAAAAGCAAGCTATTAAGTCTTACTCCCTTCGTAGACCAGAAGGGAATATTACGAGTAGGAGGCAGATTAAGAAATTCTCACTACTCTTATGATTTAAAGCACCCTATCATTCTACCAAAATCCCATATCCTTAGTAGAATGATTATTTCCTATTATCACCAAAAATACCTTCATCCTGGCCCATCCCATACATCCCACCTAATTCGTCAAAATTATTGGATCATACAAGGAAAATCAGCTGTAAAGAAAGAAGTTTCTAAATGTATTACATGTTTTAAAAGCAGACCTACCTCTTCAAATCAACTCATTTCAATTGTGGCATTGATTACGCTGGACCCATCCTACTGGCCAGCAAACGTGGTAGAGGAGCACAGCTAGTTAAGGGTTACATAGCCGTTTTTGTCTGTATGGTTACAAAAGCGATCCACATTGAAGCCGTAACAGAGCTCACTACAGAAGCGTTCTTAGCAGCATTAAAGCGATTCACCGCAAGAAGAAATGTACCTAAAAATATATATACTGATAATGGCTCTAACTTCATCGGTGCTAACCGACATTTGAAACAGGTATTTAAATTTTTAACTAAATACACTAATAGTTCTGCAATTTCAGAGTATTGTGCTCAAAACCAGATCCACTGGCATTTTATACCACCGTCAGCGCCTCATTTTGGTGGACTATGGGAGTCCGCCGTAAAGTCAGTTAAAGGCCATCTGAATCGTATCGTAGCCGATGCTCATTTAACATTTGAAGAGATGTCCACATTTTTGTGCCAAATTGAGGGAATATTGAATTCTCGTCCCCTTTTTCCAATCTCAGAAGATGATACATCCATCGAAGCGCTTACTCCAGCTCACTTTTTGATTGGTTCATCACATATTTCCGTTCCTGAATTTGATTGGAGCAATACAGCAGCATCTAGATTATCAAGATGGCAACATATTCAAAATAGAATTCAGAGTTTTTGGAAAGGTTTCCAAAACGATTATCTTAATCACCTGCTACAGAAAACTAAATGGAAAACAACTAACGAAAATATTAAGATTGGCGATTTAGTTCTAATTAAGGAACCAGATTTACCTCCATGCAAATGGGCGATGGGCAGAATCATGGAAACTTACCCGGATGATAATGGACATATTAGTGTGGTTAGTGTGAAGACAACATCCAACATTCTCCAGAGATCAATTACCAAACTTTGTAGATTGCCATTGGATAGTGGACCGATCGATCACGATCGTCAACGGGCCGGACTATGTTCAAACTTGAACATATTTAAATAACTTTCTAAAAAGAGAATTTTATTAATTTAAATATTAAAAATTTATTATATAGATTATACTTACCTGATGTTTATAATTAATTATTTTGTTTTGTTGTCATCTGTCACATTATGGCAATTCACAATAGCAAAATTAACTTTTTTGAATAAATTAATGAATGCAGTCAATTCAAATTATTGAGATTTAAAAAATGAATGCATTCATTGATTTTTTTCGCTTGAAGATATTCGCCTGTCCCTCTGGTATTGAAAGTTAAAAGTTTCGGTAGAAAGAAAATTAAATCCTGAACTTAGAAATGCAAGCCACTTCTATTCTTTTTGCGATTTCGAGAACATCAAAATTTATTTGCGAGCGATTAAATTATTTTGGGATATTGAAAAACCAAGAAACATATGAATATTTATATTCTTTTGGTATATTTGAAATTCATTGAAATTATTTTATAATATTGTGATTAATTAAAATAAAATAAAAACATTAAATTTTTATAAACTATTATTAACTGATAAACATTTCTTTTGAAATAAATTTTATTATTGTGCGATTTTATTTTATTATTGTGCGAACATTTATTGAATTTTATAAAACAGACATTTTATTGAAAAAACATTTCTTATTTTATTATAACAATTTTTGATTATAAATATATTTTCGAAACAACATTAGTTCTTTTATTTTTTATAAAATATTTTTACAATAGACAATTTACACATGTTTCGATAATTTTAAATTATCATCATCAGTTTGTTCAAATTAATAAAACGAATTATACTAAGTATCTTACTTCAAAACCCATCTAAACAGGTAAACTTTAATACAACATAAAACAAAAAACAAAACAAAACTGATAAAATGCAACTGATAAGAGTAAAATGCAGCTACAAAAAACATCAAAAATGTAAATGCTAGTTCGTGAAAAAGGTGCATTTAAAGTTTAATAGTCAAAACTATCTGTTCAGTACAAAAAGAAGTGATATCCTGTGTCAAGTAGAAACGAGTCTAAAACAAAACATTTCCAAATAATTAGGTGTTCTACATGTTTGAAATACAAACTTTGTCACTCGGATTAGAGATTAGCATTAGAACAATTTCAACTAACTAGCTATTAAAACAAAAGTTTCTAGTAAAAATAAAAGTACGAAATAATATTTATTTATTTATTTATATTCGAATGCAAATGTGGAATGCGATATTTATACGACTGAATCGAGAGAAGTGCAGAACCATCACAAAACCTCAGTGACAGTTAAGACTTTTATTTAATGTGAAATATTATATACAAAATGAAAATTCTATAAAAGAAATGCAAGCTAATTTATTAGTTAGTATTTTATATTGCAGACCCTAGTTTGTAGATTAAGAACATGTTATTTGAACAGAATTTCATTAAAGTTTTAATCTGTTAGTCCTGAGGTTTCGTGATGGTTCCGATTCAGTCGATCGTATAAATATTGCATTCCACATTTGCATTCGAATATAAATAAATAAATAAATATTATTTTGAACTTTTATTTTTACTAGAAACTTTTGTTTTAATACCTAGTTAGTTGAAGTTGTTTCTAATTCTAATCTCTAATCCGAGTGACAAAGTTAGTATTTCAAACATGTAGAACACCTAATTATTTGGACATGTTTTGTTTTAGACTCGTTTCTACTTGACACAGGATATCACTTCTTTTTGTACTGAACAGATAGTTTTGACTATTAAATTTTAAACTGCACCTTTTTCACGAACTAAAATTTACATTTTTGATGTTTTTTGAAGCTCATATCACGAGTTTTTGTAGTAAATAATTAATTTTATGAGCTTAGATTATAATGAAATAAATAATAAAAGTATACCAACTTTAACGATTGATTGAATTATTTCCAATTTTTCTGCGCTCATAAGAACAACATACCCAAAAATCCGCAAGATATATAATTTGGGCCAAAGATTTATCTAGTGGTGGGGGTTGGTTGGGTGAACCTCGCATATTGGCACCAAATATTTTGAGGAGTATACTAGAATTGCTTAAGCATAAGATGTAAAACCAAAATATAAGTCTCGTCATGTTTGCTATTTGGTCCAGAATCTACAATAATTTGTTTATCGCCTTCAGATGAACTTTCGATATTAAACATGGCTTAGAACTATAGAAAAAATGTAAGTAACAGATTTAGTTCGAGTATCATTGCTTTAATATTAATTTCAAATTTCTTTAATATTAAGATTAATTTCAATGTGATTTTTCAGTATACAAATACTGAATTTATATTGTCTCAATTTTGTTTTATTTAACTAGAAACTAATTTTAATAAAACTATTTTTGAATTAAAAATAATTTTCAGAGTATGTAATTTCATATTTCATAATAAGATTCAACAAACGTTTAACCACTTGTTACGGTGAAAATTTTTGTTTATTTGTATCTGCAAATCGACTAAAACTATGCAATTTGCTGTCCTACTTGAAAAAATTTTGACAGCTTTAAAAGTTGATCATTAGAAAAAGTATTTGCATACCCGGGAACATTATTAGGGACAAAAGAGTTAAATGACACACGTGGTGTTGTTGTAGGGGTCTAGTGATCAGCACTTTACGGTGCAGTTTTTAATTTCATTTAAGTGAGATCGATAAATACATATGTTTAAGAAAAAAGCTATATAATAACGTTTTTATGACAACTTCCTTTCTAATGTTTCTTAGTCAAGACCAGAATTATCATAGTAAAATTTCATTAAATGATATTTTTGAAGAATATAAAACGAACACACCAACCATAATTTCTATAATTTAAAATTTCTAGAAAAAGTGATTGCATACTCTGAATTATTGTTTGGGACAAAGGCTCTAAATAATACACTCCAATATTTTGTTGTAGGGTCTACCTATTGGCACATTATGGTATAGATTTTTAAACGAATTTAATTTAAATTGAATCCCGAAAATTTTTGGAAATATTCAGTCATTCGCAGTAAAACAAATTATAATAATGTTTTTATGACAACCTACACACCTAAACCTTGACATATTTCTTTTTAAAAAATATTTTTTTGTTAAAACCTTTTACGCAGAATCAGAGTAAAATTTTAGAAAAACATATTGCAATCCAGGAAAAAAATTAATTGGAACAAATTCACTAGACAATATACCCGCTCTTATTTAAAACACATATTTCACCCTACAAATGTCCATACGCATTAAAATATTTCACCCTACAAATGTCCATACGCATTAAAAGAACATATTATAATATGTAATGTTTTTAAGTCACACTACAAACCAAATACATTCCCTTTTAAAACTGGTCTTAACTCTTAGCTAATTTGCTTTAGCTTTTTTATGCAAAATTAGAGTAAAATTAAATGATAATAAAGTTTTTACTTTTTATGACAGTTTCCTTTCTAATTTTTTTCTTAACAACAGAATCAGAGTAAAATTAGCATTTGTTGACTTTTTTTTTATTGTAAAAAGCGTTCAATAGATGGAGCCAAAGACAGTATGAAACTTATTCGTATTAAAAATTATTAACATTAGTTTCTCAAAACTCAAAACTTTTTTCAAAATGTTATATTTTAACAAATTTTGTTTACAGTCATGTGCATTAAATTCATTTCATATTAATATTTAAATTAAATAATTATTAAATTTGTTGATTTAATAAAAATGTTTTATTTTTCTAACAACTTTTTATAAAATATAAAAATCAGACCGGTTTCAGATATATATATATATATATATATATATATATATATATATATATATATATATATATATATATATATATATATATATATAAGGATTATATATATATATATATATATATATATATATATATATATATATATATATATATATATATATATATATATATATATATATATATATATATATATATATATATATATATATATATATATATATATATATATATATATATATATATATATATATATATATATATATATATATATATCATCAGTGAAAATTTTTTATATTTATGACAATATTATTTGAAAATTTGTTTGTTTCTAAATATATGCATACTCAATTAAACATAAAAAATTTTAAAACAGAAATTGAATAAATTAAAATTGTAAAATATGATAAGAACAAAAACAATAAAGAAAAATATTAATTTATAATTAAATTGTACAAAACATTAGAACAAAATGATAGTTATTCATTCAAAATTAAAAATGGTGACTTCTTAGTAGCTTTATATATTTCGAACTCTTCCATTGAATCCATGAAAGGACCTTTGTTACAAAAATGTAAAACTTCAAAATTATTTTCAAAAATTGTATATGAATGATTTTCATCGACTAGATGTTGAGCAAAAACAGATTTTAAATTTTGAATGTTTTTTCGTTTAGGTAAATGTTCTGAAAATCTGGTGATGAATTTTCTACCTGTTTGGCCAAAATTTATCACAGGAATCACAATTTATTGGATAAATACCAGTGCATTCTGCTATTTTAGGTTTTTCTTCTATTTTAGAATTTGAAGTTTTTATTTTGTTTTGAAAGAAATTTTAAATTTATATTTTTTAAATTGATTGACTATTATGTTGGGTAGTAAATTAGTATAATTTATAGAAATATATTTTACATCTGTATTAGTATTCAATCTGTTTATAGAACTATGGTTATGTATTCTTTTTGAATTTCGACTTAATATTTGATCAATAATATTTGGGTTGTATCCGTTATTAATAGCAATAAATTTAAATGTGTTTAATTCATTCTGGAAATTTAAATGATTCATTGGAATAATAAGCAATCTATTTATAAATGAATTAAAAGCTGACATTTTTTGATAATATGGATGGTGTGAGCTAGAGTTAATTGTAATATCAGTTGTAGTAGGTTTTCTATAAATTTTAAACTCAAAATTGTTATTATTCTTTGATATGGTTAAATCCAAAAAGTTTATGTTAAACGAGTCACCATAAGCTTATTATATTATATGGACAACATTAGATCAAAACCATTTTTAGAGGTTATGTCTACTAGGTTCAGCCTAAATAAGCAAAAAGTGGTAATCGCAATTTTTTTCACGAACAGCGATCTACCGCATCGCTTTGATTCTAAAGCAAACTAGTTTATTTCTATTTACAGAAGATTAAATTATAATGCTTTTATTTTTAAAAAAAAAAAGTGTCTTAGCTATTTACATTTTAAACTTACAATAGATGGCGTCAAGACAAAATCAGTTAATGGAAATCGCTTTCATCTGAATATAAATATTCTTATAAAATTTCATTTTTCAATAATCGTTTTCGAAATTTTAATTTTGTATACGGTTTATTGTACAAAATCTATTTCAAATTAAAATTTAAAAGTAAGTTTATGTTACAAAACTCGTCATAAGTTCATATATGTTCAACAACATTAGATCAAACCATTTTTTGAGGTTATGTCTACTAGGTTCAGCGTAAATAAAGCAAAAGTGGTAATCGCTATTTTTTCACGAACAGCGATCTACCGCATCGCTTTGATGACATAAGTACTTTTCCTAATTAGATAAAATGTTATTGTCTATAAATAAAATAAATTTTGGGTCTAGAATGAATTTAAAACTTAATAATAAATTGCTGAACTAAATCATTTGATTAACTGATGTATAGATGTCATTAGTGATGGTGAGCTGATTGCTATTATTTTTGAATTTGTGTCTTGGGTTTTATTGATTACCTGTGTCTTTGGAGCTTCTTATTCCGTAAAACTGTTTCATATAATAGATTTTCTTGTATTGTTAATTTGTCGTTAAGTAATGTATCATTGTTTCCTTTATAAGCCTTATATATTTCGAACTCCTCGTTTACGTCCATAAGCCTACCCTTAGAGCATTTGTGTAAAAGCTTAATATCCTTTTGAAATTTTGAGTTTTCGTGACTTTCCTCTATTAAAAGTCGTGCATAATTTGATATTTCATCATCATGACATTTTGATGGTAAATGCTCTTTGTATCGTTTTATGAGGGGCCTTCCCGTCTGGCCTATGTAAAATTTCTTGCATGTTTTGCATGATAATTTGTATATCCCTGTTGCTTTTTCTAGGGGTGTCTTTTACGTTTGGTCAACTTATTTTTTAAATTGACCTTTGTTTTGTAACTTATGCGTATATTGTATTTGCTTAATAAATTACTTATGGCGAATGGCATAAAAGTGGAGTATGATGATGAAATATATTTGGCCACTTCCTTGGGTTCATTAATATTGTTGTTTTTGTTTTTCAACCGTTTTTGTGTTTCTTAATTAAATTATCAATTAAACGAGGATTATATCCGTTGGCTTGAGCTATGTATTTTAGTGTATTGACTTCATCTTGGTATTGCATCTCGTTCATAGGAATAGTCAAAAGCCTATTGACAAAACTATTATACGCGGCTACCTTGTATTGGTATGGGTGGATGAATCATTATGGATGGTGACGTCACTTGTGGTAGGCTTCCTATAAATTTTAAATTCCAATTTTTGTGCTTGTCGAGTAACTGATAAATCGAGAAAATTGATTATGTTGTTGGTTTCAAAATCCACAGTGAACTTTATGTTGTTAACAAATTTATTTATTATATTGTTAAAATTAGTAATTTGTCGATTAGTACCGTTGGATATGATGAAAGTGTCATCGACATATCTGCAATAGAAAACGATTTTGTCTTTGTGTATATTATTTGATTGGTTGAAAATATATTTGTTTTCGAAGTGGTTGAGATAAATGTCAGACAATAATCCAGACAAAGGTGAACCCATGGCTAGACCATCATTTTGTGTGTAGAATTCATCCTCATATTCAAAATAGTTCTGAGATAAAGTGCAAATGAGTAATTTCTTAATGTCGCCGATTTGGTTGACATGTAACTTGTTGCTGTTCTTTAATAGTTGTATGGTGATATCGACAGTTTCTTGTATTGGTATATTAGTATACATATTAACCACATCAAACGACGCCAGCTTGGTCTGATTTTCACTTTGTTTACTTTATCGACGAATTCACTGTAATTCTTTATGCTGTTACTGTTTTGTAGCGTGATATTATTTTTAATGACATTTTCAAGGTATTTTGATATTTTAAAGCTGGGTGCCGTTGTGCAATTTATTAATAGCCTGATTGGCATGTCGTTTTTGCGCACTTTTGGTAGCCCTGTGAATTTAGGTGCTGCAGGGTTGATGATTTTGTATTTTATATTGCTTTTACTGTGAATTATGTTAGTGCATGAATTTATAATATTATTTAGACTTTTGTGGTATTTATTGGTGGGATCAGAATTCAGTTTTACGATGTGATTATTGTTGAAAAATGTTAAGACTTTTTGGTGGTAATCATCACAGTCCATTATTACAACAGTGTTTCCTTTATTGGCTTTATATATAATAACGTTGTGATCTTTCAATTTTGTATGGATACCCTTGATTGTGATGTTATCTTGGAGATATGTGTTTTTTAAATTATGGTGTATATTGATCTCTTGTTTTAAGACTTTCTTGATTTTTTCATTTAACATATCTCTAACTTCATTTTGTGTTTGGTTGTTGGGGATGGTTTTTACGATTGTTTCCAAATTTAAAATTTCATTGATTATGTCTTTAGTGAAATTATTGCATTCAGGAGCGTTGTATTTTAGTCCTTTGTTGAGAATAAGTGTCTCATGCTTTGAAAACACTATATCTGTTTTGTTGATCGTTCTGGAGTAGAATATGTGCTTAAAATGCGAAAAATCCTCATCGATGTCACTATTACGTATATTCCATAATTTGTTGATTTTCTTTTTATGTTTGTGTTTAATAATGGATTTGAACTTGTTAATTTTACTATTGATGAATGCTAGGATATAATTAATAATTATGTTGATTAATTGCCAAAACGCTTTGTATACTAACATGTTAAGATTTATTTTTTGATATATAATTGTTTGATTTCTTGTTTTATCCAAAATGTTTCAGCTCTGAGTTTCGTTTTTCTGGCAACTACGGAATTACATTTGATCTTGATGCGTGCGTATTTAGGTAAGATTTCACATTTTAGACATTGTTTGTTGTATCGGATGTGAAAAGCAGTACTTACTAGTCGTTTCTGGATTTTGATGAACTTATAAATTGTGTTAGCTTGACTCGCCATATTAAAATTAATGTTGAACGATATTAATTATATCTTTCTTATGTAAAAGTTATACCTTAATTTGTTTTTTATTTTATTGTGAAGTGGGTGATTTATTCACGAATACATAAGAAAGATATAATTAATATCGTTCAACATAATTTTTTTCATTTATCTCTAAGCACGAGCCTTTATCCATCAATGTGGAAACTGACTAATGTTCAACCAGTCCCTAAAAAGGGCCACAAGTATGACCCATCAAATTTTCGTCCCATTGCACTAACATCGATACTTGCTAAAGTTATTGAAAAAATTATCAATTATAAACTAATGGCATATCTTGAAAACAACCATCTTCTCCACGACCGCCAATATGACTTTCGTAAAACACGGTCTACTGGTGATATAATGTCAGTCCTCACGGAGAAATGGAGTAAAGCAATTCATGACTTTGGTGAGTCTCATATAATTTCCCTTGACATATCAAAGGCGTTTGACAGAGTTTGGCATCGGGCTCTTAACAACAAATTAATTTCATTTGGAGTCTGTAAGACCTTAATCTGTTAGTTAGAAGATTTTTTTATTCCAGAGATCGATCAGATGGGTGCTGGATAGTGCTTTGTCGACTACATTCCCGATTCAAGTCGGTGTTCCCCAGGGTTCGGTTCTGTCAACAACCCTTTTTCTAATATACATCAACGATTTGTTATCTATCACCACAAACCCAATGTATAGCTTTGCCGAAGACAATACTATCTTCCATTCCTATTCTTGTAAAAAACAGCTATCTATAGTTCTAATTGTCATCGTAGAAAAATGGTTGAATCTTTAGGTGTAGATCTGGAATTAATCCTGGATTGGAGTAAACGGAACCTCTCTCTCTCTCTCTCTGGAGTTTACATCCCATGAAGGGATTTTGCCGTCTGTGCAATAAGCTTCCAATCATCTCGTTCCATGACCAGTTGACCCCAGTTTCGACATCCTATATCACGAAGGTCTTGGATGATGTCATCACGCCAGCGTTGTCTAGGTCTTCCTCTTCGACGAACACCAGCTGGTTGTTGTTGGGACGCTTTTTTTATCATTCTATCTAATGGAGCCCTTTCTACATGACCAAACCATCTGATCCGGTTAGATTTAATGAATCCGATTACATCGCAGAGGGCTAACACCCCATTTCCGTAAAAAAATTATTGTCATGAATTCTGTACACAGGCCTCGGAATATCTCGGATTCAATATTGGAACGACCTCGGAAACTGTACCCGGACTACGATTTAAAAATGGGAACCTGGAACGTGCTAAGCCTCAGAAGACCAGGAGATCTCCTAAAACTAACACAACAAGTCGAGAGCTACACACTGGATATAGTGGCATTACAAGAACTAAGATGGCCAGGGAGTGGAATCCATGAAACAGCGAAAGGATACACTCTTTATTATTGCGGTCATCAAAACGGAGGAGAATTTGGAGTTGGCTTTCTTATACACCGTCGCGTGAATCAGCATGTTATCGACTTCTGCCCAATTAATATGCGGTTATGCACACTGAGAATCCGCACGCAAAAATTCAATGTAACGATCGTCAATGTTCATGCACCTACTGAAGATAAAGCAGATGATATTAAAGATCTGTTCTTCCTAGAACTCGAAGAAGTCATCAATAACATCCCGCGGCACGATATAAAAATCGTGGTAGGTGACTTTAATGCTCAAATTGGTAGGATTGCAGAACTTAAAACACATATCGGCCCCAACAGCTTGCATCATACCAGCAACAATAACGGTTTTCGCGCAGCCGAGCTGGCTATGATGTATGATCTAGTAATTTCCAGCACTTTCTTCCCTCACAAGAGAATTCACAAAGCAACGTGGAAATCAAATGACGGAAGAACAGAAAATCAAATCGATCACGTCATGATCTCTAAGAGACACTCTACAAGTGTAACTGACGTTCGATCATACAGAGGTGCTGATATGGACACCGATCATATGCTTGTCATCTTTAAGTACAAGTGCAAATTATCATCTACATTTAACAGACAAGCAAAAAAGACCGTGCGCTGGAATGTCGAAGCATTTAAACATCCGGAAACGCTGAATAGATATCAGGAAATAATAACACAAAACATAGAAGAGCATGACATCTCTTCTGAGATGCCATTAAACATACAAGAAGAATGGCAAACGCTTCAATCAACCATTATAGCCGCAGCACAAACTACAATCGGAAAACGACCGCCGAAATCACACAACGAATGGTTTGACGACGAATGCCGCCAATCCGTTGAAAATAAACAAAAACTGCGAGAAAAACGGTTAACAAGGAACACCCGAAGCTCCCAAGCTGATTATCTATGCGCCAGAAAAGCCTCAGAAAAACTTCTACGTAAAAAGAAACGCAAACACATGAAGAGCTGCATCGAAAACATCGACCTACATGCGGCCAACGGAAATTCAAAAGAGTGCTTTGCCAATGCACGGAATCTGACAAAAGATTTCCACCCAAGATCTACAGCCATCAAAAATGAAAACAATGAACTTACAACAAGTGAACGCGATGTGCTGGCAGTGTGGCGATCCCACTTTCAAGACCTACTGAATAGAACGAATGAAGTTCATCCTATTCGAGCAATTGCTCCGTCAAATGAGGAGATTTTTGTCCCTTACCCAGCAATAGAAGAAGTGGAAGCTGCCATTAAAAAACTGAAAAATGGCAAATCACCAGGTTTCGATGGTATTCCCGCAGAACTTTTGAAAAATGGAGGAGCAGCTCTGGTCTCACGTATATATGATCTGATTCTTGCAATCTGGGACCAAGAAGAACTACCTGCTGAATGGAAAACAGCTCTCATTGTTCCGCTGCATAAGAAAGGTGACCGTCTTAAGTGTGCGAATTATCGTGGCATCGCACTGTTGAACACTGCATATAAAATACTAGCTAATGTCGTACTTGCTCGACTCATCCCGTTCGCCGAATCTATCATCGGTGACTATCAGTGTGGTTTTGGTCCCAACTGTTCAACCACAGATCAATGTTTTACCTTAAGGATGATTCTGGAAAAATGTTGGGAGTACAACATCAGCATTCACCAGCTCTACGTGGATTTCAAGCAAGCATATGATAGTATCATCCGCGACAACCTCTGGTCCGCACTCATATGCCTTGGCATCCCAGAGAAACTTGTTTCTCTGTGCAAACTCACAACATCGGAATCAAATTGTAGAATAGTAATCGAAGGGTCAGTTTCTGATCCTTTCGATATAACATCAGGTGTTCGACAAGGTGATGCACTTGCGCCCGTACTGTTTAATTTGGCGCTGGAGTACGCGATAAGAAAAAGCCGAATTGAGACACAAAACTGCATATATAACAAATCTAGTCAAGTTCTTGGCTATGCAGATGATATTGTGCTTCTCGGACGTAGAACAAGCGATATTAAGGATAGTCTCTCTCAGCTTGAAAGAAATGCTAAACGACTTGGATTATGCATAAACACCGGCAAAACCAAAGTGTTAACAACATCTAAGAACATACCTCCCGGAAATCTGGATACTGGCGACTATGAAGTGGAACGCGTGGAAAACTTCAAATACCTCGGGTCTGTAATAACATCGTCAAATGACATGCAGGCAGATATCAAAGCCCGTGTCTCTGCCGCATACAGAGTTTTCTACGCATACTCAAAACTTCTGCGATCAAAATATCTTTCGCGGTCGTGTAAACTCACACTTTACAAAGCATTAATTCGACCTGTGCTTACATTTGGAAGTGAAAGCTGGACACTGACTTCCTCCGATTGTAGAATTTTATCAACTTTCGAGAGGAAGGTCATACGAACAATTTATGGTCCATGTAAAGTTGCTGAAAATCAGTATAGAATCCGAATGAATCACGAAATCAGACAGCTTCTTGGAGGCTGTGATGTAATCGGATTCATTAAATCCAACCGGATTAGATGGTTTGGTCATGTAGAAAGGGCTCCATTGGATAGAATGATAAAAAAAGCGTCCCAACAACAACCAGCTGGTGTTCGTCGAAGAGGAAGACCTAGACAACGCTGGCGTGATGACATCATCCAAGACCTTCGTGATATAGGATGTCGAAACTGGGGTCAACTGGTCATGGAACGAGATAATTGGAAGCTGATTGCACAGACGGCAAAATCCCTCCATGGGATGTAAACGCCAGAGAGAGAGAGAGAGAGATTACATCGCAGCCTCCAAGAAGCTGTCTGATTTCGTGATTCATTCGGATGCTATACTGATTTTCAGCAACTTTACATGGACCATAAATTGTTCGTATGACCTTCCTCTCGAATGTTGATAAAATTCTACAATCGGAGGAAGTCAGTGTCCAGCTTTCACTTCCAAATGTAAGCACAGGTCGAATTAATACTTTGTAAAGTGTGAGTTTACACGACCGCGAAAGATGTTTTGATCGTAGAAGTTGTGAGTATGCGTAGAAAACTCTGTATGCGACAGAGACACGGGCTTTGATATCTGCCTGCGTGTCATTTGACGATGTTATTTCAGATCCGAGGCATTTGAAGTTTTCCACGCGTTCCACTTCGTAGTCGCCAGTATCCAGATTTCCGGGAGGTATGTTCTTAGATGTTGTTAACACTTTAGTTTTGCCGGTGTTGATGCATAATCCAAGTCGTTTAGCATTTCTTTCAAGCTGAGAGAGACTATCTTTAATATCGCTCGTTCTACGTCCGAGAAGCACAATAGCATCTGCGTAGCCAAGAACTTGACTAGATTTATTAGGTATGCAGTTTTGCGTCTCAATTCGGCTTTTTCTTATCGCGTACTCCAGCGCCAAATTAAACAGTACAGGTGCGAGTGCATCACCTTGTCGAACACCTGATGTTATATCTAAAGGATCAGAAACTGATCCTTCGATTACTATTCTAAAATTTGATCCCGATGTTGTGAGTTTGCACAGAGAAACAAGTTTCTCTGGGAGACCAAGGCATATGAGTGCGGACCAGAGGTTGTCGCGGATGATACTATCATATGCTTGCCTGAAATCAACATAGAGCTGGTGAATGCTTATGTTGTACTCCCAACATTTTGCCAGAATCATCCTTAATGTAAAACATTGATCTGTGGTTGAGCGGTTGGGACGAAAAGCACACTGATAGTCACCGATGATAGATTCGGCGAACGGAAACGGAACCTTTTGACATTAAATTTTATGAAGACGAAGTCTTGCGTTTTGTCCCGTAAAACCTCACTTTATAGTGACAACAAAACGTTTTCCATGCAACCACTATTAAACTCAACTACACTCAAACTTCTGGGCACAATCACAAACTGAAGTGGCATGATCATATTCTTTCCGTAGCAAAATTGGGATCCTAACGACTTGGCTTCCTACTTCGCTATAAAAGTTTTTTCTCTCCATTGGAAATAACTACGATCTCTACCGATCCTCGAATTTGATTTGATCCTCTCCCATATATGGGCTGCAGCATCAGAAACCTCTTTAGATTTTTTCGATAGAGTTCACAGGCGTGCATTGAAGCTGATTAACGATCCAATTTTTTTTTTTTTTTTTTTTTTATTCAAAGTTAGGCATGTTTAGTGTTAATTATAATAAATTATAAATTAACGTCTCTGAATATCCGAAGATACCATGCCAACTAGGGATAAGAATGGAATGCAAATTAAGATTCTCTGAGAAATTTATGAACGTTAACTTTAAAACCTTGAGGATTAAATTCATCAGGGAAAACCCAGGAAGGTAAGGCATTCCAAAGATGAGAGACTCTGTTGAAAAAGTCACGTTGAAAGGCTACAGTTCTACACCTAATTATTTGAACTGTAAAGGGATGCGCTGCTACGTTTGCTCTGGTGTGACGCGAAAGGTTTGCTGATTTAGGTAAAATCGAATTGATCTCTTCAGAAGCTCATTCATCCATAATATATTTATAAAATATAGTCAAATCAGCAACATTTCTTCTGTGCTGCAAGGAATCAAGACCGTTAGTAAGACTTGGGTTACCAATGAGTTTAATAGCTCTACGCTGTACAGAATCAAGGCAGTTGAGACTACTCAAGTAAGCTCCACCCCATATGTGAGAGCAGTATTCCATGCAGGGACGTATAAAAGATTTATAAACTAAAAGAAGTTGTTCGCTATCGAAAAACTTACGACATCGCCCCAAAAATCCTAACTTTTGAACAGCATTCTTAGCCAGATTAAAAATATGAGAATTCCACTTCATATTATTTTCAATCTCAACTCCTAGAAGTCTGACAGACTCATTCTCTAAAAGATTTTTGGGGCCAAATCTTAATGGAAAAGGATTGGGTGTCGTTATCCTAGAAAAATGACAAACCTGCGTTTTGCTTGTATTGAATTCAACACTGTTAGCAATACCCCAATCCATAATTGTTTTAAGATCAGTGTTAAGGGAATCTATCAATTTTGACCTACAATCACTAAGCGCTAAGGGTGTATATAATTTAGGTGCTTCATGAGACGCATGAAGCGTGCTATCATCAGCAAAACTATGTATAGGATGAACCGTTGAGTCCAACAAATCATTAATATAGATAAGAAAAAGAGTTGGTGACAAAGCGGAACCCTGAGGAACTTCTGCATTAGTTGAAAAAGTATTCGATGATACACCGTCAACATTGACCCGAAATTTCCGATCAGATATAAAGCTCTGAGTCCAAGATATAAGCTGCTAGTCTAAACCATAGGATCTCAATTTGAATATAAGGTTGTTGTGCCAAACTTTGTCAAATGCCTTGGAAATATCAAGAGCAACACCGAATGTTTCTCCAAAGTTTTCAAGCGACTTGTTCCAGATATGAGTGACAAAAGACAGCAAATCTCCCGTCGCTCTTCCTTTTCGAAATCCATATTGTCTCTCATTAATAATTTTGGAAGACTCTAAGAAGCTCATTAAATTAAAATTGACATATTTCTCAAAAATTTTAGCAACTACCGATAAAATTGAAATGGGTCTGTAATTCGTAGGATCAGTCTTACTGCCCTTTTTCGAAACTGGCTGTACACTAGCCATTTTCCAAATTTCAGGAAAAATTCCTTTCTTATATGACAAATAGAAAATTTTAGTGAGGATTGGTGCTAGCTCCCTAGCAAATGTTTTAAGTATAATCGGAGGAATAAAATCAGGGCCTGTTGCTTTGTTAGTATTGATTTTTAAAAGCATTTTTCGAACAATGTTTTTCCGAAAAATTATCCGCCTCATTTTATAAGAAACTTTAGAAATAGGTTTAGGTTGGAAATTAGGTTCTTTTAAAGTAGAATTTAAAGAGAAATAATGCCCAAGCAAATTAGCTTTCTCTTTTGGATCAATGATAGGGACATCTCTATTAACAAGAGGCGGTAGGGAAGATTTACAAAAGTTGCTTTGGACAGCCTTTGCGGCTTTATAGAAATTGCGTGAACCAGTCGGATGTTCTGCGAATTTAGATGCTTTTTTCCTATTAAATAGATGTTTCTCTTCATCTATTAACTTAGGACATACATTTCTCTCTTTACGGTACTGTCTAAGGTTTTCATCGGTTTTGTTTTGATTAAACTTTCGAAAAGCCTTTTTTTTAACTTTTATAGCTTTTTTGCATTTACTAGAAAACCATAGATCAGTTTTCGGAATGATCAATTTATTAGGAATAAATCTGTGCATACCATCAATTACAGTTTCAGAAAAATTTGATGCAGCTATGTCTGGGTCTTGGCCGGTAAGGCAATAGCGTTTCCAAGGAAAACATCTAAAAAAACTTTTAAGTCCTTGCCAATCCGCAGCTTTGTAATCCCAAATATTGCGTGGATTCGCTTTAAATTGTTTTGGAATTTGTATATTTAGTTGTGTGGAGATCAAATTATGATTTGAACCACCCAATGGTTCTGATATTTTAAATTGAACCAGATATGGATCGTTTGTCAAAAATAAATCAAGCAAATTACTACTTTGACCAGGAATGTCAGGAACTCTGGTTGGCTGGTCTATTATTTGAGTAAAATTGTGATAAAGAGCAAACAACTCAGCCTGTCTACCAACCTCGTCAGTTTTAGAGCTGTGTGTAAGCCATTCTTTATTGTGGACATTAAAATCTCCAAGGACTATAAACTTTGCATTAGGATACTCAACCAACCTATCTATTTTCTCAGATAAGTCATGAAATAAATTAGAGTTCTCAGGTGAATTAGGTGAACGGTAAAGTCCAAAGACAAACAGCGTTTGACTTGGGCAACTAATTTTTAGTGACACCATATTGTGAAATTTTGCATTTAATTCAAATTTATTTAATCTCACATATGGTATAGTATCCCTAATAGAAGCACAAACTCCATGCTTAATGTAGAATGAGGATATAAGTTCATAATTGGGACAAAGGTATTTGTTTTTATCTAAGGTCACAGCACGCGCACTGATAATCGTTTCTGTTAAAAACAAAATATCAGGTTTCATAGTTTCAAGAAAAAGATGGACTGAATTAAGGTTTATATTCAATCCTCTTATGTTCGCATAGCTGATGGATAATTTTGCCATTTTAATTCATAGAGAAATATCAATGAAAAACATACATACGAAAACCACAGTAATGCGAAAACAAACAAACTCAAATTGAGATTGAAATTGACTACTTCAACAGCTGGACAACCTGAATCTAAGTCTAGGTTCACTGTTAAAATCGACAATTAAAATTATGAAATTGTAAACAAAATATTATTTTAGAAACATCAAAACAAGATGTAACTCAAAGACAGGAAACTATACATAAAGTGTACTTAAAACCTGTTATTGAGTCAACAAGATCACAAGAAAACTAACAACAAAACTAATAAAATAACTACAATTCTACATAAAAATAAATAAAATAAAAATTTGAATGATAAGAAAAACTATAAAATCAGTTGTTCTATCGGAACGACTTGAGTGAGAATTTAAATTCATTATTTTTCTTTTTTTCAATTGTATCCTTTTATTTCACTCAAAATAAAAATTTTAATTATTTAAAAAAACTATTTTAATTTATTTAAAAAATTCAAACTTTATTGATTACAACATGTTTCGGAATACAATATTCCATCTACAGGTAATTTGTGTACAACTTATCTGAATTAATTTTTTTTTGCAAAATATTCTTATCCTATCCCTTATAATTTTCTTTCACTTATTGTTTCTTTTCAAAATTTTTCGGGCAATATTTTTTTTAGAAAATCCTTACCTACAAAACAAAAAGAAAAATTATTAATATGTATTGTATTCCCTAAAAATTAAAAAATTATTCTAAAATAATAATTTAAAATAATAATTTGATATAAAAAAATTAAATTCGATAAAAATTGTAAATAAAAAAATTAACAGCAACAAAATTAAACAACGTCTTCTTGCAACCGCTACTTTGATTGAAAGAACATCGGGTAAGGATTCGTAACAAACATTCGTAACTTTTGATTAATAACATCGGGTATGGATTCGCTGCATCATAGGAGAGTGGTTGGAGCTCTTACACTATTTTACAGATACCACTACGGTAGATGCTACAAGAAAATTAGCAACTTAATACCTCCACTCCGTAGATTTTCCCGAACCACAAGACAATCTTTACATTCCCATATGCATACCTTGGAGGTCTCATATGTGAGAACATCTAGCTATAATCACTCCTTCTTTTCATGTTCCGTATATTGGTGGAATTGATTACCAAAAAATGTTTGCCCCGCTTCATAAAATCCCCAAGCTTTTAAATCTGCAATGCATCAATACTTTCGCTTCATTCCTATCCAAAATCCTTAACTTTCCTTTCCTATCGTTAACACGTGCATAAAGCATTAGAGGTGTATAACCTAAAGTAAGTGATTAACCCGAACTATAAAAAAAAAAAAGTTTTATATTGGAAAAAAAATATTATGGAAAAAAGAATATTTATTAAAGCACAGTTAAAATTTTTTTAATACACGTCTTGTGATTAATTTAATTAAATTTCTTAATGAAGTCATTGAAATTTTTATTTAATAAATTTTAATTAAATTTTTCTTTATTTACCATAAACAGTTTTGGAAAAGATTTAAATCAATATAACATTTTTTGTATCGAACAATTTTCGATTGACATTGCTAATTGCTAATGACATTTACGAGAAAAACTTCATGTTTTTTGTACCTATGGTCTGGCAATATAAAGACTTTACATTACAAGTTTGTGTCAATTAGACATTTTGTTCTTTTACATGCTTTCTTGTTCTTTTACATGCGTCTTCGACGAGCGAATTTTATTCGCACTTGATTATAATCAAGTTTCATTGATTATAATCGGAGTTAACAGAGTGAGACAAAATAAAAACACAAGTTATGGCTAGTATATCAAAACATAAGACCATGACAAATAAAAGGAATTCTTCCTTAAAAACTGTAACGATCGACTATTTCGAATATTTCTCTAAAAGTAGGAATATTCATATATATAGATTATCGCTAATAATTAGCCAATTTCTTGCAACTAGGGCTTTATTTTTCTAAAAGGAAACAGGCATAATAGTTATTTACATATCGAGGGCTGAAAGTAGAAGATTACGCCTGCGGTTCATATTGAAGCCCGACGCGAAGCGAGAGCTTTTATTGAACCAAAGACGTAATCTTCCTTTCAGCCTGAGTGTATGTACAACGTTTTACGCACAACTACACAGCTTAATTCTAGTATAAATCAATTTTTGAATTTTTTAAGCTCGCTAGACATTTTGAAAATTATACTAAACATTCCATGATTTTTTCTATAAACTTCATACAATAATTTATTTGTTTGTTCTAATTTTTACGATTATTTTTCCGGTGATTATTTTACGGGCGGTAAAGAGTGTAGAAAAATACACTAATGTTTTATATAGCAACGGGCTTTTATTTTACGGGCGTTAAATTCAACTTTCAGTCACGATAACTAACTAGGATGTGTTTTACGATTCGTTTGTGCGTAAAAGTTTTTATGTATGCTACAAGTTAGTCAATAATATTTTAACGTTTAATTTTAGTTCATTGCTCTCAATACTAATTAATGATACTGTTTGGGTGCACTACATGTAGAGTAATACAGCTGTTCAAATTTATTGAGTTTTAAAAAAGTTGTTTGATCAGATGATATACAGAAATTTATATGTATAATTTTTAAAACGAAAAAGAAACAAGAGAAAAGAAACACAAGACTGAAAGATTTTACATATATTCCGAATCAAATCGATCAAAAGGTCATTATGTAAATTAAAATAAACAAGATCAGTATTGCTATTGTGATAAAAACAAATGTATATTATATTAATTGTGGAGGTCCACACCATAACGTAACATTTCCAATTTTCTTAGAAAAAAAGTTATGAATGTAGATCGGTTCCAAATACTGAATTACATCGAAAATTCGACTGAAATTGCAACAAAATGCGTTAAATTTCGTACAATACCGCTATGACATCGACGAGTTGCACCAAAAGGTAACATTTTTACTAGCTCAGATTACATTGTCTTAGTCACAACAAATCATAATATTTTCTACCATATTTCAACTTTCAAGTTCTGTAACAACAACACAGAAATATTTTTATTTTAGTTCTAAGCCCATAAATAATTATTTTTAAAATACTCTTTTTTAATATAATTAACTTTGTAGTTAATAACTTTTCCGAAAACACACAGTACAATCTCGCTTAAAGAAGAGCTTGGATAACGAGTAATTCGCAAAACAACAAAACAAATTGTAAAAAAACATTTAAAAAAAAAAATAGAACCGACTTTAAAAAACACAAAAAAGTGAAATATAACTTAAAGGCGACTATAAAGACAAAAATACAGCTAACTATTGATTTATTTAATTTAATTATATTTAACTACAGACAAAAAAAATTACAGTTTTAAACAAAGTTATTATATTATAGAATTCATTTATTATTATAATTATTACAATTATTATAGTTGTTACAATAGTTATCATATTATAAAATTTATTTGTAGCACCAAACTGTTCGAAGTCGGTGCCAAATTGACGAAAAACTGACTAAAATGTCATCAGCTTGCCACCGATTTCCAACAGTTTTCTGCTACAAATAACTTTTATAATATTGTTACGGTTTTCCAGTTTAGAAGCGCCGAGAAAGAAAAATTGATTAGTTTTATGTAAAAGAAAACTCTTTATTTTAATATTTCTAAATTTATTAATTGACAAAATCTTTTAATTCAAATTTGACTTTTAAACTAATTATTAATTACAAGAATTATCATTGAATGGAAATTGCAGGCTCACAATTCCTTTATTGACGAATAAGCCTTGTTGTATGGTATGATCAAGTCTGCCTTTTGTTGAAAATCATGCTCCTTATATACATCTATTTTTTCGTCCTATCTTCTTCTCATCCTGTTGCTATTTCAATGTATTACTTCATCATTAATCCCACAGAGTTTGCCATGGAACGTCGGTATAGCAGCAGCAAATAATTATAGTAAAATTATTAGACTCACTCTTCTTCGTTGAGTTTCATTTTTATTACATGTCAACCAATTGACAGCCGCAACAACAACAATAAGATTTGGTCGTAATTTATGTTAATAATTGCAAATAAATTAATAAATTTCTTATTTTTCAGGCAATGTTCATAACACTACCCCCTTCTTAATTTTGGATTGCCACAATCCAAATCATCAACTCATACTGTTGGAATTATGGTTCTGAAATAACGACATCTTATAGAGTATGCTGATGTATTATTTCAATGAGTATACAGCAACTAGTACACCCAAAAAAAAATTCAATATTTTAAATCGACAGAGGTACATCGATTTAACAAAGTAAAAAATTGCATATAAAATTGAAGAAATTGCCCTTAAATTAACAAAAATAAGAAAATGCTGCATTCTTAAGCTACTTTTGATTTTGAATTTTAAATCAATATATAAAATACTTGAATTGAATACATTTTTGTTGACTTTAATAATCATATCAAAAGTACTGCAGTTAATTCTACAAAAGAGTAGTATGCTTGATATTCTAGACGTTTATAACAACAGTATTGACTGTCGAAATAACATTAAGCTTAATCATTTGACAGTTAAAGTTTTGTGCATTTGTGTTTAAAGTAGCGATGCAATCGATTTAACTAAATGAAACGTCGGAGCCAAAACAATGTCATTTTATTCGAATTTACATGCAATTTTGTCGGATCTACCATGATTATTTTTTTGGGTGTAACATCTTTACATGGTTGTGATAAATGTTACTAAATTTAGCGTTTGTTGATGATGATAAATCTATAAAGATACAACTTCGGATACATCTTTTGGTTGATTATGATGTTGACTGATGATTATGGTGTTATTTTCATCTTTTAATAAATGTTTTTGTAGTTTCTACTCTGCTTCGGAACGGTTGCTTGTAGATTCTGATAATACTGGCCATGCTGACAACTGGTTACCATTATAAACTGCCAGCCGGTCTATGTGTACAACTTTACATTTACTTCTAGGAGTTTTCTGGATGCGAAATGTAACATCTGTTAAGGCATTTATAACACGGTATGGACCTTCCCAGTCGCACTGTAATTTTGGACACCGTCCAACTGTGCGCTTTGGATTGTAAAGCCAAACAAACGAACCTGTTTTGAATTCTTGTGGTCGTGCAGATATGTCATATCGGGTCTTCATTCGCTCCGCCGTCTGATGTAGATTTTTGCGAGCCACCTTATGTACAGCTTCAAGAATAGATTTTAGTGATTTCACGTAGTCTTCTTTTTCTTAACTAACCCCCGCAATGTCGATTGGTGGTGATCCTCTTACTAAATCCAGTGGTAGCTTCATTTCGCGTCCCATCAACAACATTGATGGCGTCTGGCTGGTTGACTTGTGAACTGCTGACCGGTAAGCCATACAAAACATGGGTAATAGTTGATCTCAGTTTTTATGATTATCGTCAATGAATTTAGCTAGGTATTCCAATATGGTTCGGTTTGCACGTTCTACCATTCCATCGGATTGTGGATGTAGAGGTGTTGTTCTTGTCTTCTTTATCCCCAGTATCTTCATTGTAGCTTTAAATACGTCGGATTCAAAGTTTCTGCCTTGGTCTGAATGAAGTTCTAGGGGAGTTCCAAATCGACTAATGACGTTATCAACCAAAGCTCGTGCTACTGTGTCTGCTGTTTGATCTGGAATAGGAATACATTCTATCCATTTTGTGAAGTAGTCCATAACGACTAGAACATTTCTAGTGTTGCGCTCTGTTGGCGTAAGTGGCCCCAGGATGTCTATCGCCACTCTTTCAAATGGATCTCCGTTCAGGTACTTTTCTAGTTCACCACGACATCTTCTGCTTGGGCCCTTTCTTGCAGCACATGTGTCACATTTTTTACACCAGTCTTCAATGTCCTCTCGATGATTTATCCAGTAGTAGTGCTTGCGTACTCTATCGATTGTTTTCCGTATGCCAAAGTGGCCAGCAAAGGATGAGTTGTGCAAAAGCTCCAACACGGTTGGTACGTATGTCGCTGGTATTATTGGTAGTAGTTTTGATGATTTTCCGTCATGACTTTGCCATTCACGACAAAGCAGATTTGTTTGTAGTTTCAACGAGTTAAAAATTGCCCAATAGCTCTTTAGATTTTTATTCGAACCGGATATTTCCTGCCAAGAAGGTCTTCTTTCTTGCTTGCACCATTCTTTCACGATTGCTAGGTTGTCATCGAGATCTTGCTGTTTGCTTATTTCTTCATTGTCAACATCTTCTGGAATTACTTGTATAGCATTGATCCGTTGCTCATTTGTATATTTTTCTTCTTTTCCATCGCAATGTAAGCATCTAGATTCAGAGCACGGACGTCTGGATAACCAATCAGCATTTCCATGTATGCGGCCAGGTCTGTGCTTTACCTGGTAATCGTAATTTTGTAGCCGTTCTAACCATCTTGCTAGTTGTCCTTCAGGATTTTTAAAAGATGCTAGCCATGTTAAGGCTGCATGATCAGTACGAATGGTAAATTTTCTTCCGTACAAATAAACATGGAAGTGTTCTACAGCTCTAATGACAGCTAATAGCTCTTTCCTCGTTGTGCAATAATTTCGTTCGGCTTTTCCCAATGTTTTGCTAAAATAAGAAATTACCACCTCTTGATCTTCTTGTGTCTGCGATAGCACGGCTCCAATTCCAGTGTTGCTGGCATCCGTGTCAAGAATAAGTGGCTTTCCTGGGACCACAAATCCCAGAATCGGTGCTGACGTAAAGGATGTCTTCAGTTCACTCTAAAAAAAAAATAGTGTAAATTTACTCTTATAATAGGAGGTAACTGAATGCCTCCTATTATAATGGTAAATTTACAACAGTGCGTAAAATAAAAATATTTACACATTTTGTCGTAATTCATCATTTGGTTTAAGAATGTATTATTACACAAAAAACATTATTTGTTAGGCATATTCGATGTATGTTTACCTATATTTTGATGGAAATCTACAACAAATTAGCTAAAATATACACACAAAACCACAAAAAACTGTGTAAATTTACATCGAGTTGTTTAAATTTAAAATCTTTTTGACAGATTTTTACACCCTAAAAGAAGTATATTGCCACGAAGCTACTCGATTTTAATCCACTACTATCTGAATAAAATACCTCAATCAAAGATTATTGATAGTCTATGAAGGGCACTGGGCAGCTGAAAATGTTTATGGTTTTATATAAGGAAGTAATTCGAATGGTAGTATTATTGTTTAACATCTAGTGTATGAAATGAATGTTTTTGGACCACCTGTAATTAGTAAAGTGTTGTTTGAACAAAGCATTGGTTCTAATAAATAAACATAAAATAAATTTTTTTGTTTAATTTTGTATATAATAAAAGTAACAATAAAATATTTTAAACTAATACAAATTATAAAATTAATAAGTTACCATTTTTTAATTTAATTTATTTTTAAATTTTTTTTTTAAATCAATGCCTTTCAACACACTTTTAAAAATGAAACAAAGAAAGTATATATATAAAATATTACAATGGGCATAAACTATACGGTTTATTTTTACAACGAATGTTGTGTTTTTACAATGCAAATATTTAAATTTACGTAGTTGGGCGGATACAGAACACAAGCAAAATGAATAATACAACTTTATATGTACTAAAAGCACAAGTTAATTTAAAAAGACATAAGTTATCGCAATATTACACATTTGTTCGAATTTTTAAACTTATGATTTTTAGATACGAACTTTTGGTTTAAGATTTTACCACGGTTGGAAAATTACACCAATAACGACGCTAACTTATAGTTATTATCACCGTGACTTTACGCCTCATTATTTCTATTTTTTAGAGTGTTGGTTAAAAGCTTCCTCGCACTCATCGGTCTACTCAAACTTAACATTGTCTTCGGTTAGACGATGTAGTGGTCTAGCTATGTTTGAAAACCCTTTTACAAATCTGCGGTAATACGTGCAGAGACCAATGAAGCTTCTGACATCGTGTTTTGAAGTTGGCTGTGGCCAGTTGTGTACGGCTTCTGTTTTAGTGCTATCTGTTCCTAATCCAGATCTTGAAATCACATGACCCAGATACTTGACTTCGATTTTAAATAATTGACATTTCTTCGGATTGAGCTTTAAGTTGGCAGAACGAAGGCGTTGTAACAGTACTTCTATATTTTTGACTGCTTCTTCAAAAGTTTTGGCATGCGAAAGAAGGTCATCTAAATAAACAACGCATTTTGACCATGGTAAACCCTTCAGAATTGTGTGCATCAAGCGTTCAAATGTAGCCGGTGCATTGCAAAGCCCAAACGGCATGACGTTGAACTGCCATAGCCCTACTCCAGTTGTAAAAGCTGTCTTTTCTTTATCATCGTCTTCCATCTCCACTTGCCAATATCCACTCTGAAGGTCCATGGTGGAGAACCACTGAGAACCAGCCACTGCATCTAGTAAATCGTCAATTCTGGGTATCGGAAATGAGTCTTGTTTTGTGACTTCATTCAGCCGCCGATAATCCACACAGAATCTAGTGTTACCATCTTTCTTTTTTACCAAGACAACAGGAGAAGCCCAGGGACTCTCGGAGGGCTCAATAATTCTTTGTGCCAGCATTTCTTGAGTCAGCTTTTCTACTTCTTCCAGCTTGCTAAGAGGAAGACGTCGATGTGGTTGTTTGATAGGCTGGGCGCTACCCACGTTTATCTTGTGTTTTGCAATGGATGTTTGTCCTTTATCATCTGGTCCTTTGGAAAACACGTCCTGAAACTCTATTAAAAGGTTAGTGACCATTACTTTCTGAGCTTCATCGAGATGTTGTGCTGCTTCTTGAAGTAAGCCGGTGAGATGTACTGGTAGTTCTTCTAGGTGTGCACTTGCAGCTCCATCTTCTATGTCGCTTTCTAATTTCTGACTTACCATTTCCACCTCCGATATTGCTGCTATGCTGCTGCCACTAACGAGAGTGACTGGATGATTCACGACGTTTCTAACCCTAACCTGGACTATGCCATCACGGGAAAATCCATAGGCAGTATTAACTCTTCTTGTGGTTTAATAGTAGTTGTTAGAACCAACCTAAGCGGTACGTTTTCCAACCATATCGGAACTTTAACATCACCGATTACCAATGCCGGTATTCTCAAATCAATCTCGCAACAGTGTTTTAACAAGAAATCGGCACCCAGGAGACCTTCATTCACCATTTCTGCTACAAGTATGGGTTGTTCCACTTCAGTTTCTCCTATTTTGATGGAGAACTCCTGGCATCCCAATACAGGTGAATTCTGATTCTCAAACGCGGTTTTCAACACCACATTGGTCTTGATTAATTGAATAGCTGGTTCAATCCTCTCCCAGATTCGTCTACTGATGATTATACTTGAAGCACCTGTATCGAGAATAAATTTACACTTTTGATTCGCTACCTCTGCTTCCACTATCATTGTTATCCCGCCGAAGTCTTCTTGTAGCGAATTGGTGTTCACTTCACGGGCGTATGCTACAGTTGAAGGAGTCAGGTTTAGCCCTGCAAGCCTGACTGACTGGAGTTTCCTAATGGATTTGGGTTTGCACCTTCCTGGGAAATATTTTCTACAATCGGTAAATTGTTGCCTTCCAACCTCCCTACGTTTCTTCCTCGTTGACGAAATCGTCTTCTAAACAGCCTTCGTCTTGGTACCATAGTGCTTTCTTCTTCATCTGGTCCTACAACCTCTGTCCTTCGGATAGTTCGACGATTGGATCTAGTAGCCATTCTTGCTGCTTGAAATTCGATTGCTTTTGCCACTGCTTCCGTCAAGTTTTGAGGCCTAGTGATACGTACCAGATCCTGAACTTCCAAGTCAGCAATACCATCTATAAATTGCATCATGCCGATTCTATCTTGTGCCGACGTTGGACAATCCTTAAACGCTGACCGCGCTAGCCTTTCGATATCAGTTGCAAACTCTGCTAGATCTTCTCGTGGTTTCTGCAAGCGACTACGTAATTGCACATGGCTTATTTCACCGGCTTCCTCACCCGAAAATCGGCGTTTCAGTGCATCCGACAGCTTCTTGTAGTGCCATCGGTCCAGTTCGGGCAGAATGTTTAGAATCGTCAATGCTTTGTCTCTAAGCATCAACGCCAATTGTGTTGCCTTAGTAGCGTCATCCCATTGATTTGCAGCGGAAGCCATTTCGAATTGGGTGTAATAATCGCTCCAATTACTTGTGCCATCGTACGGGTATGGTTTTACCTTAACGACAGATTTTTGCTCTGTCGTTCCTAAATTTCTAGTTGGAGTAACCTGTGGTGTTGGTAAACCAGCCAAAAAGGATTGATAATTCTTACTATCTACAACGGCATGACTAGTACCCTGGTCTTTCTGAACACTCATTGTGGTGAAGTTCTGTTCTAGAATTTATACCCTTTTCTGTAATGCCAAGTTAGCGCCACCATCTAAAGTTTTAAATTCTTCTCGGAGATCGACTTTGATGGTATCGCCCAGATCCTTAAACATTTCATCTATTCTTGCAGACATTTCACCTCTCATCCTCACCGTTACTGCTTCCAAAGTCTGTTTGATTACAGACTCCAAGTTTTGCGACTGCGTCTGGAGAAGAGCGGTGAGCTCTGACATCTTCACTTCGTCCCCCATACTTCTTTTCTATCTCGGCATCGAGAAACTTATTCCGCTTTCAGGTTGCCGTAATCCCACTTCTGACACCAATGTTACGGTTTTACAGTTTAGAAGCGCCGAGAAAGAAAAACTGATTAGTTTTATGTAAAAGAAACTCTTTATTTTAATATTTCTAAATTTATTAATTGACAAAATCTTTTAATTCAAATTTGACTTTTAAACTAATTATTAATTACAAGAATTTTCATTGAATGGAAATTGCAGGCTCACAATTCTTTTATTGACGAATAAGCCTTGTTGTATGGTAGGATCAAGTCTGCCTTTTGTTGAAAATCATGCTCCTTATATACATCTATTTTTTCGTCCTTTCTTCTTCTCATCCTGTTGCTATTTCATTGTATTACTTCATTAATCCCACAGAGTTCGTCATGGAACGTCGGTATAGCAGCAGCAAATAATTATAGTAAAATTATTAGACTCACTCTTCTTCGTTGAGTTTCATTTTTATTACATGTCAACCAATTGACAGCCGCAACAACAACAATAAGATTTGATCGTAATTTATGTTAATAATTGCAAATAAATTAATAAATTTCTTATCTTTCAGGCAATATTCATAACAATATAATAACTTATATTTTATTATTTTGTTTTTCCTCAAATTGAGGAAATTTGAGGAAAAACAAAATAATAAAATATAAAATTTTAAACCCGGCTAAACAAGTTTATAATATGAATATAATAACTATTGTTACAACTATAATAATTGTAATAATTATAATAATAAATAAATTCTATAATATAATAACTTTGTTTAAAACCGTAATTTTTTTTGTCTGTAGTTAAATATAATTAAATTAAATAAATCAATAGTTAGCTGTATTTTTGTCTTTATAGTCACAATTAAGTTATTTTTCACTTTTTTGTGTTTTTTAAAGTCGGTTCTATTTTTTTTTTAAAAGTTTTTTATTTTTTCATTTTTAGTTTGGTTTTATACCCAAATGTCGGTTGAAAAGGCGTTTTTGAAGTAATAAATAAGTCTCGGAATGTATTCAACAATGACAATCAAGTAATCAATGGTTTTTCGATTTTTTGAGAAAAAAATGTAAATTTCCTGTCATAGAAAATTATATTGGACCAACTCGGAATCTAAAGCAATATATAATGCAGCTCAAACCGTCCAAATACAATAAGCGGTTTCGAAAAAATCGACGAAAATACATAAAAAATACAGGTTTTTTCAATTTTCTGAAGAGCGGTATTTTTCGCGTTTTAGAAAAAAATACGAAACTTTCTCGAAATCCACCCAAATAGAATACAATTAAAACCATTCAAATCGAATGAGTCGTTTATGAGAAATCGGTGAATATATATATAGAAAAATACAGATTTTTTCAATTTTCTGAAATACTGTATTTTTTGCGTCATAGAAAAAAAAATGGGACCACTTTGGCATTTATCTTAATCGAATACAATTTAAATCATCCAAATCGTATGAGTCGTTTTTGAGAAATCGGTGAACAGGCATTAAAAATACAGCTTTTTCCAATTTACGGAAAAACTGTATTTTTCAAGTCATAGAGAAAAATACAGATTAACCTCCAAAGCAACCTTAATAAAATGCAATTTAAATCATCCAGATCGTATGAGCCGTTTTTTGAGAAATCGGTGAACAAACATCAATAGGCATAAAAAAAACCCCAAGTGAAACACAGAACCTCCTTTTTTTTTAAGTCGGTTAAAAAATAACGTTGATCGCACAATTGTCTTAGGGAATACAGTTTAAACTGGTAAAACAGTATGGTGAGACAAACTCCTGGGATTGAACAGTTCCAAACTGATCAGCTTGTGGAAATTTGTGATTGTTGTGAAGAAGAATGTGCTCTTAGAATTTAAGTTTTGTTTTAAAATAAATAATATCTCTAAATTTGTGATAATTTTAAAGTAACGTTCTTTCTACAATGGTAATAGAAGTAGTAGGTCATAGTCAAAAAGTTACATTTCTAAAATGGTCTCACCAAAACGCTACATTACCATTTGGTTGCACCAAAACGTAACATTTTTTTTAAATATATATAATTATCATGTCTTTGGAATCATAATATTCAAATTATGACTAACCTAATTTATTTATGCTTCAACAAGGATTGTTTTTCCCCTTTGTGAAATAGAGCTTGCTTAAAACTTTAATAGTGTAATCACATTTTCTCAAATTGAGTAAAATCATTTATGACGGAAATGTTACGTTTTGGTGTGGACCTCCTCAATTGTTCTTATTAAATTTTGTGAAATTGATTTATTTTTGAAATTGGTGTATTTATTTTAGCGCAATGTTAAGTTTTCATTGCATTTTTATTGTGTTTTGTGTAATAGCGAAACCGTTGTGTTTTTTCCATTCCAGATATTGGAACAAATTAAATCGATGGTGGCTGAGAAAAATGCAACGAACATAATCGAATTGGAGTACGAAATTTTGTTCAAAAAGGTGAAAATAACTCTTTTATAGTTCTTCGCATAAAAGTAAACGATAAGCTGCATAAAATTAGTATAATTAGCTTGATATGTAAGTTAGCGCATAAAAATTTAGCTCGTCGTCCATCTTTGGACGTGATAGATTTATTTCAACATGAAACATATATGGACAAAGTAGTAATTGAGGAATTTTTAGCTTTGCAGGTTGCATCATGCTAACCATTTTAGTGATATCACAGTATTTTGGCGAAATTAAGTATGATTGACATGCTGGTTCATCTTTGTTGTGATTAACATAGTGTTTTGCATTCTACAAAGCGTCTATGGATAACGCTTCAGATTTTTGGAATGCAATTTGTAACAGCCTACAATCAACATATGTTCCACAGGACTGGATTTGGAAGAAAACAACTAAATTAATGTAAGCACTTTTCATTTGATTTATATAATTTTTGTACTTTAGTTCCTTTTTTAGGGTTCCGTTTTTTATACGGAACACTATTGATGAGAGTACAACGTGTTTTTCACACTATTTCGATTATCTCGTGAACAATTAATCCGATGAACTTAAAATTTGAGGTGCTTCTAAAACTAACTTATCCACACAAGATGGCGGGTTAAAAAATTAATAAAGTTGTGTTCGTTTGTTTTAAGGAGGTACGATGTAAAGCCTTTGAAAACCTACATTTTTTTATCGAGACGAGTAGGCTATCATATGAAAGGGCTTCATTTCAGCATTATTTAAAAATATATTTTGGAATTTTACACCTCACCAATTTTTGTATAATTTTGAAAAATGACGTTTTCTGGATGTTTTACTGTCCCGAATAACTCCGACCCTACTTCATCGAAAATGTTGAAATATATTTGGAATGATAGAAAATTGAGTAGGTTTTTAATGAAAAATATAGAAAAGTGGCAGATACTCATAACTATATTTATTAAAGGGGTGGGAATGTTAAGGGGTAAAAACATCATTTAAAACCAGGTCATGTGGGGTGTCATTTGAAAGAGAACTTGATTTTAGAAATATTGCCATTTTTTTTAGAATTTTGCAATGCATAGTTTTTGAATTATTATCATATTATTATTAATATATTATAACACTTTTTTTGACCCAAGCGAGTGGGGTATCATTTGAAAGAACACCAAATTTCCAAAACATTGCAATTGTTTTTAGAATTTTGCGGTACACAGTTTTGGAGTTATTCCAAAAAATGTGTAAATTCCAGATCGTCCCCCTCCCCTACGTTTCGACACTAATAGACAGAAAAAATTTAAAAAATTCATAGAGACAGGAAGTTTGCTATATTTTGAACGAAAATTATAGCGAACTCTCAAATAATTATATTTCTGTGTGTTTAGGGGATGGGTGTGGGGAGAGTAAAAAAAAACTTTTTTGGAACCAAACGACTGGGGTGTCATTTGAAAGAACACTTAATCTAAGAAACAGTGAACCATTTTTTAGAATTCTGCGATGCACAGTTTTTTAGTTATTGATAAAAAAAAGTGCTATTTTAAGTGTATGTATACCACCCTATATTTCGACGCTGATTTATAGAACAAATATTCCCTATGTAGACCATTAAAATACTGCTTAAATCTTTCTTTAGCTAACATCAACAGTTATGGATAAGATTTAACCTCAAGTAACATTTTTGATCAATGCAGATGTGATTGACATTTACGATTGACGTTTACGATTAAACATTTATTCTGTTATGCGTCCATAGTCTGGCAATATAAAGACTTAACAACATAACTTTATGTCATTTATTTTTGATATTGTGTTCTTTTACATTCACGGAACCCTTGGCGAGCGAATTTTATTCGCACTTGTCCGACTTTTTGTATTAAATTATTACTTTTTGTGCTAAAATAAACTTTTGTGCTTTGTTAAAATTTTGGTTCGTAAAATTACAATCGATAATGTTTTGTTATTGAGAAAACAGTGTAAATAAGAGAATTTCTGATTAATTTTTATAAAAGTCCAATTCTCTACAGAATATTAAAAGCAAACTGCCTTAAAACATCATCCTGAATATGAAACTGATCTATAGATGACGTCCACAAAGATTTCATTTTTACCATATATACAAATGTTTAGCGTTTCTGGCTCCTAAAAAGAATAAAATAATTTTTGTATAATTTTAGCTAAATCAAAGTCAATTTTATGATCAATTAATAATTTCAATATTACACGGCTCATAGTTAAGGAGAAAATTACTTGCATAGATTTGGTGGACACCAACGACAAGGTTTCATTTTTATTCTTTCTAAAAACGCCAAAAAGTACATTTTATAATTATTACTTGACAACTGTCTTTAGAATTAAACTGTTATGATTAGCACTATATTAAGTAATTGTTACTGTAAGCAGGATATTTTTAATAGCTAATTAAAAACCAAAAGGTTATTAATGTTACTCTACATATATTTCGGTTTGTTTTAGACCATCTTCAGAGTAACAAATAGTATTTTAATCGATCAGTGTGTAATGAAATAGTTTATTCTCAAGCAAAAGTTTAAAATTTGAGCGAGGCACGAGAGAAAATTTTAAATTTGCGAGAGAATAAAATTCATTACAGACGAATTGATTACACTACTTTATTCTCTGACAAAGAATTGTGTATTACATAAAATAAAAACATTTTCTTCAATTAAAATTATAAATGTTTATTGCTTTAATTCATAAAACCAAATTCTGATTAAAAAAACCCCTGATTATAAAGAAAACCCCATCTCATACAACTAACCAAACTCAACTAAACGAAATAAAGGGATTTATTTTAAAATTTGATTTTTGAACAAAACGTATCAAAGCCATTGTGATTATAATTTGAAAATAATTTTAACAAAATCAAAATTTGATCAATTGGAATCATACTAATTGAATAATGATAATTTTTTTATAGGAAAATTTTCATTAGACAATAGGTTAAGTTCATTAGCAATAGGTTAGAATACAATACAATAATACATACTATTATTATGGAAAAAACATACAAATAAAGCTGATATTAATAAATGAAAGAGAATAAAATAACATTTTTGTTTTTTTTAATAATTAACTATTATAAAGTTATACCGCGTAAAGGAAAAAAAGTTCAACAAAATGTTATTTTTATACTTACGCCATGAGCCATCTGCACTCCAAGCAGTGTTAATTAACCCAAAAGATTATTCCATTCTTACAAAATTATCCTTTTGTTGAACGAACACACACTCATTTTAACTAAAATAATAACAGCAAAAAATTTAATTTTATTACAGAACTTGTATATTAATTTATTATTTTTAACTTGTGTTGTGTTTTTTGCCTAAGTCATTCGCTTGCTCTAAGGTGTCAGGTAATTCTTTGTTTAGAGTTTCAGGAAATATTAAACTTAAAAGTCCAGATGCTATAGCAACAGATCCAAACAAAATCATGGGAAATGATTTGAAAACAACCTTTAATAATGGTGTTTGAGGAGCTATCATTCCTCCTATTTTTCCAAAAGTCGCACTGATTGCAAAAAGACTATGACGAAGATTTGTGGGAAACATTTCCGTAGTGTATACATAAATAGTTGAAAACGATATGGTAATAGCAAATTTCCCAATCAAATAAAATATTAATTTGAGCCAAAAAATATTTTCCAATAATGGTGCGAGCAAACATGAAAGTCCACTTAACAATAATGATCCACTTAAAGTAACCCGTCTTCCTATTTTTTCTCCAAAGAACCAACAGAAAAAATATCCAGGGATTTCTATTAAACTGACCAACATAAAGCTTGAATATTTATTACCACCTATTGAAACTGCATGAAGACTGAGTCCATAATAAACAAAAGTGTTTGCCATCCAAACAAATGCACATATGCTTAAACGTATAAGGATTTTAGGAAACTTAAATATATCTAAAAGCTTATATTCATTTTTACTTGAACTATTGACAAGCGACACCGATGAAGCAGTCGTAGCATTTAGGCTTACATGCCCCATGGTTCTATAAGTTTCCAAAGAGTGTACAGCTTCTTTCGATAAAATCACTTTATTTGTAGCTGCAGCTTTGTTTAATAATTTTACAACATCTTCTGTTCGATTTGCTGAATGTAACCAACGCACACTATCAGGAACTAGCCAATGATAAGATAAAAAAAGAAACGTTGGTGCATATATTACTTTCAAAAAAAGTCTCCAATCTTGTGTCATCATTGCAGCAAATCCCATAACAACAGCTCCCAATGAATAAAGACTTGAAGTAATAGTACCACACATTAAACGATATTTTGGTCCGAAAAATTCTATCCCTGAAATCAAATTGATTAGATAAAAATAAATTACAGTTAAATTCAATGTTTTACCTAGAATAAATGCACCGCTATATACACCAGCTCCAAAAAATGGATCAAGAAATTCAAAAACAAGATATGTGATGTAATTCCTGGAAAAAGATTTGATTATTCCACACATACCACATGCTACCATTCCAAATGTGAAAACTATTCTACGTCCATATTTATCTGAAAAAAATCCAACAAAAGGCGTGCCGAAAAATATTCCCAGGCTAGCAAGTGTTCCAACCAATGCCAGTCTCCATTTATTTTCCTGACATGTTAGGTTCCACTGAAAATATCAGAGTTCTTATAATTTTGATTAAAGTATGGATTGTTTTAATGAATGAAATTATATTTGTTAAATATAATAGTAGATTTTTATACAAGTGGACAGTGGTGAAAACGTCTCTTTTTGCGTGACTGAACGGTTTGTCCACGAGACGCGAAAGCGTCGAGTGGAATAAGTTCAGGAACGAAAAACGTTTTTACCACGCGTAGAAAACGCTATTTTTTCTACGCTTGTAAATATAAATGATAATATTTACAAATTCATCTACTAAAAACTTACAAAACGACATATCTAAATTTGACTGTGTAAAAAATAAACAACATTGTATTTATATATAGCATTTTTACCAGTGTAAAATAATGTTATTATTGTGTTCGCCTACAGATGGAATAATAATAGGCGAACACAATAATAACATTATTTTACACTGGTAAAAATGCTATATATAAATACCATCTTGTTTATTTGTTACACAGTCAAATTTAGATATGTCGTTTTGAAAGTTTTTAGTGGATGAATTTGACAATATGAATAATGAAAATGGTTCATATATTTTCTCTAAAAACTTTTACAGATACTACAGTTTTTTTTTACCGACTAGAAGTCATCGTTTAAAGTATAAATTTAAAAAATTGTAGGTAAAGTTTCAATTAAAAACAAATAAAAATAAATTTTTTAATAAAATTTATTTATTTATTTAATAAATATTTTTTTATTTTTTTTGGCGGAAAGAACTCAGAGAATATATTTTATATCTGACAGTTAATTATGGGATATACGATATATCTGATACAAATTTTATTTTATCGCTCCGATTTCTCCGATATAGAAAAAAAACACACTCATTATTAATTTAATTAATTAATTACACACAATTGATATAATGATTAGTTTCTATTCGATTCGATCAAAATATTCAAAATATTCAATCCCTTCAAAATACTGCGATATTGACAGAAATAAACACAGCAACCGAAACAACAACAGAAACAGTAAATCAAATTTAATCTCAAATATTCAATCAAATATTCAATCGTTTAAATAACCACCAGCTGTAGGCGACCACCGAAACTTATTTACTTTCAGTCCTAGTGACTGAAAACATTTTCAGTCACTACTTAGAAAAAGTTTCCCTTTCACATAGGTTTTACTATATATTAAAATGACATTTTCGTTGCTTGAAGTAGAAAAAAACTTTTTTTCCAAATGAATTGTAACCAACTATTACTTCTACTCACTGTTTAAATTCATTTGGATAAAAAGTTTTTATATTTAACAAATATAATTTCATTCATTAATAATGTATCACTCACGTCACTCCGAAATTGATATTGAATAAATGGATTAATTTGATATTAATAAAATGGCTGCGCTTTCCAAAATCAACAATAATATTCCAATGTTTGCAGAGGGATTAAAAAGTGTTTCTGTTAAGGGCGCCCCTAAATCTACGCTAGATTTGATTAAATTGGTCCTCCAAAGTGTTTGCAACCAAAGAAACGGTTCAACAGCTGACAGTTTAGGGTTAGTAAAAATAAGCTTTTTTCGAAAGAACAACGCGTGAAAAGTTCACAAATTCCTTACAAAATATTGTTTTTTCTTCGCCAACTATGAAGAGCGTAATTGAAATATTTAGAAAGACTGGATCAATTGGTGAAAATAAACACATTTGTTGTGCAATAACAAACCGTTCAAATGTTAAAATCGAAGCAGTGCATAATAGTGTTGATAAAAGTCTACTTTTCCGCGTCAGGAACAAAAATTCCAAATTTCAAGAAGCTTTTCACATTGTATACTTACTACTGCAAATCTGCTTCTCTATCCTTACATAGTTCAATTGACACAAAAACTGAGGTCGAATCAATCATGTTTAACAAAGAGAGTTTTTTTAATAGATTATTGAACATTAACAAGTGGAAGCTGATTTATTGAGCAAAATATTTAAAATGATCAAAATTACCGCCTTTGGTGTTCGTGGTGTAATGGTCGAAAAATAAATGCATCCACAAAGTAACACTGTTAGATACAGATTTCGATTGGAGGCATCATTGGAGCATGCTTCCTTGAAAATGAGGCTTATAAAGCAGTGACTCTTCCTGATAATTGGTATTGTGACATAATAACTCAATTGGATGATATTGATGTGGACGAAAAGATGGTGCCAGATGCCATACAGCCCGTAAAACAATTCAATTACAGCATGAGAAAATAACCTTTCTGGTTATGTATTCTCTTGTTTCATTTTTTTTTTTCAAAAAAAATTTAATAACAGTTGTTAATTAAGATTAGATTAAAAATGAATGATCAATGAACATGCTACAATACAACGCGATATGTGCGTTGAATAATGATTGTAGATATAACGCTTAAATTAAATGTCATCAACTATACGGTAATAGAAGAATCAATCATCAGAATCAATCATTTAATTTGGAACTAAGATTATTTTTACGTAAGCAACTACTAGGTGTTTGGTGGGCAGTTAAACAACCTTGATCGCTATCTTGGTTTAAACAAATTTTAATATATTTCTTAGAACAATCATTATGTTAAACCTTGCCAAGATTTTTATGTAAAAGTATTCAATAACTTGACTTTTTCAATAACTTAATTTTATTGTAACACATTTTTTTCCAAAAAAAAATTTATGGAATTGAATGATTTGGTTTTGTCTAACGTATGCGTTCAACAATCGCATGTATGTATTCTCAAATTTCCTACCTAGGAAAAATTTCCCTACCAAGGGAATATTTCCGAGTGGGTATAAAGTATGTGTAAAAATTCCCCATGTATATCAAATATCAAACATTTTTAATTGTCATTCTTGTTATATGTTTGAAAATTATATTTGGAAAGTTGTGTTTATTTTATAATTATTATTATTTTGTAAAAATTTCATATGGGGCGATATATATTCTATGAACTCTTCGGCCATAGATTTATTAATCCGAAACAATTTTATAAATTTATTTTCGGGAAGATCGAAACAATGTTGTCGTTGATGAATACCTCGGGTAAATTCCATTGCCTCTGCCTATTCCACTGCAGAATTAGCAAAAAGAAGACATAATTCATCTAATCCAGCCATTTACATTGAAAATTTCATGACAATAAATAAACAAAATGTCAAAAATAAATTTACCACACAATGAAGTTAGTTTCAATTTAAGGGTGGTGAATAAAAAATTACGAATGGTTCGAGAATACGGTTTTAGGTTGGATGTGGAATATGCATGTGGAAAATACAAATTCCCTTGGTAGGGAATTTCGACAGAGGTCCACATGTGGAAAATGGATGTGATATTTAAGAATAGGGCCCCAGGTCTCTAGAACAGAATAGGTTTTGAAAGAAAAAGCTCCTAAATTCGATATTTAAAAATAACAAATTGCAAGAAAATAATAAAATAATTTAACTTAAAAATTTTACCTCATTAACAATAGTCTTTTCGTTGGTTTCATAGACAAAATTTGAGCATTTTTCAATGACCGATTTATCAAAACTACTTTCTTCACAAGCATCATTCACATTTTTATACTGTTCACATTGTTCTGGTTCATCGTTAGAAAATGGAACAGCATACTCCAACCAAGTTGGATTATATTCGGTTACACTTTCATTTTCACATGTCGGCACAAAACAACGATAATTAAGATCACCTGCAGCAAATACATAAGATATTCCACAAACACCAATACAAAACATTGCAAAACATATTAACAATGGGTTTTGTATTTGAAATCTTCCGAAACCACCGATTTCATTTACAATTAATTCTAAAAGTGAGTCTTTAACACTATTTTCATTATTTTCACTCCGTTCATTATCATCACTACTCATTTTACAAATAAATATAAATATTTATCGATAAAAGTTATAAAATATATCAATCAAATTAAGGTTGATAAACGAACAACACTTACGAAAATATAAAAATATATCGCACAATTGGACTAATCAATCTATTATGTACTTGGCTATTGTAACATCGTTAAGCATTTAGAACGTACTACTTTTGATGTTGGTTATTTTACTATAAAATAGAGTTTGTTTTTACAGTTAAATCTCGGGTAAAGAATTTCCGTAAATTGCGAATTCGTATTACGGAATTTAAAATATATGGTTCATCAATACTTACCAACGGTTCACCAATATATATATAATGATGACTAATATATCCAGGCTTTCGAACCCAGAAAAATTTTGGTGCAGGTTCAGGTTCGGGTTCAATACATTAAAACTTAGTGGGTTCGGGTTCGGTTCGGGTTTGGGTTCGGGTTCAAATTTGTTACAAAAAAAAACTATTTTTTCGAATTTTTTTTATGAATTCATTATTTTTTTATGTTACATTACATACCGTATTTATGTTACACACATATTTATTTTGGAAACAAATTTTCATTTCAATTCTCTCTATAGAGTTTTTTTCCCGTTTACCGTTTCAATTCTCACTATAGAGTTTTTTACCGAAAATATTTTGACAGGTCAAACCAGCTGTTTTAATTTGTGCATGTAAAATAATCAAAATTGATTGATTTTCCTTGGAAATTTGGCTAATTTGATTGCAATTAAAAGTGTTTTAAAAGTGAATTTTTGAAAACAATAATTATTTAAATTGTTAATTGTGTTGTGTTCTTAATATTGCATTGCATTTGTGTTCTTATTAATGCATTAGGGATACTGAAAAAATTAAAATCGCATTAAAACATGGAAATTAAATCAACCTTCAGGTATATTATTATTATGACTATTATTAATTTATTTCGGTTTATTTACAAAAAAAAAATTACAAAAACTAACTATTTAATGATTGTATATATTTGATACTGTTAGATTTTGTAAAAATTTTTTTTAAATAAACCGAAACAAATGAATAATAATCATAATAATAATATACCTGAAGGTTGATTTAATTTCCATATTTTAATGCGATTTTATTATTTCAGTATCCCTAATGCATTAATAACTTGAGAGTACAACACAATTAACAATTTAAATAATTATTGTTTTCAAAAATTCACTTTTAAAACACTTTTAATTGCAATCAAAATAGCCAAATTTCCAAGGAAAATCAATCAAAATTTATTATTTTACATGCACAAATTTTGACGTTTAAAATTTGAAGTTTAAAGAAAAAAATCTATTCACTGTTGTCTACTGAAACAAATAATAACCAAAATAATGTTGTAAGAAACAAAAAAATTCAGCGAAATATGAAATTTCTTACGCAAACTTCCTAAATTTCGGGTTCAGGGTTTGGGCTCGGTTCGGGTTCGAAACGCTGAATATATCATATTACAAAAGTAATGTCGAAGTTATCCGTTTTTGATAATAAATCGTTTTTTTATTCGCCTACATGTTAAAGTATCGCTTTATTACTGTGATTTGCGGCCTTAAAGTGTCACTTTTTAACCATATATTTTGTTGTCATAGTTACGTCCAAAAAGTGGAAAACATTTGTATTTGTTTAAATTCTATGAAAAATAGACATGTTTATCAAAGCAACTCTTGAATTCAAAGTTTCATAATTCAATTAAAATAGTTGTAATCATTTGTTGTCAATAGTTAGACAATAATTTGGAAAAAATAACAAATATTTTGTCAAAGGTTACTTGATCGACATATTTTTATTTCAAAATTTATGCAAATTTAAATTCTTAATTTAGAATAAACAATTTTTTTAAAAATATTTTGCTTGCCGCGAATAAAAAATAGTATATGATGCACGGACGTAAGCTATTTTTTTAATAGTAAGACTTAATGTGTAAGACTTAATGTGGGTGGCAAACCTCGGCTAGCGCCTCGATCTGCAAACTCCACATGCGTCCAAAATCTTTAGCTTTACGTCCTAGCATCATAATGTACTATTATACGCCTACATATTAAAGTGTTACTTTATTACTGTGATTTGCGACCTTAAAGTGTCACTTTTTAAGCATATATTTAGTTGTCATAGTAACGTCCAAAAAAGTAAAAAACATTTGTATTGGTTTAAATTCTATAAAAACAGACATTTTTATCAAAGCAACCTTGGATTCCAAATTTCCTAATCCAATTAAAATACTTGTTATTCTTTGTTGTCATAGTTATACGATTTATTTGGAAAGAAATAACAAATATATTGGTCAAAGGCTCCTTGTTCAACATATTTTGATATCAACATTTATAAAAAATTTTAATTTTGATGTAGTTTAAACAATTTTTTTAAATATTTTGGTTGCGGCGAATAAAAATAGTATATGATGCACGGACGTAAGCCTTTTTGGACTTAATGTGGGTGCAAATGTGGGTGCTCGGCTGGCGCCTCGATTCGCAAACTCCACATACGTACAAAAACCTTAGCTCTAAGTCCTTGCATCATTATGTACTATTATAGTTATCTATGACAACAAATAATAACAAATATTTTAACTGAATTATGAAATATTGAATTGAAAGGGTGCTTTGATAAAAATTTCTCTTGTAGGAAGTATAAAAAACGTTGCATGTACCACAGGTGTAAAGGTAATTTCAGCCTTAACGATATGTATAACTTTACACCCTTGTTACATAAATAACTATTTTATCATAATTTTAATTTGGTAATATTTTTAATTTTATTTTAAATGTTTTCTAAACAGTTGATCTCTACTGTTTTTCGTTTTTTGATACAAAACCTAAAAATTGTTATGAAACAAATTCGAGATGTGGTTTTCATCGTTAAAGTTGAGAAGAAGTCCAACAATTTGAACGAATTCTAGCATTATTCTGTACTCAACTGTATTTGATTGTGGGAGTTAAATTTTATTTGATTATTTTAGTAAAAATTAATATTGTTTTAATCAAGAACACTTTAATGTTTCTAAATTATCTTGATAACTACAGTGATTAAGATGCGTTTAAAAAATGTGCGGATTCATGGATTTTCAATTGCAGTTGTAATGTAGGTTATTATTGTACGTTCATGACCGAAATTGTTTACGATAATATTTTATCAACTGTACAACTTGACTGAAATAACTGAATTTTATAAAAAAACAACAGCAAGGATATACAGTTTCTTTTGTTGTTTTTGTTTCAGATAATTCAGTTACTAAATTTGGCGAAATGCAGCAAACCCTGCATTTCATTTCATTTCATTTTATTTTATTTTTTAATTTATTGAAAAACTAAAAATGAGCTTCCCGACTATTAGCATTTTCTTCGGTATGCCCTTTTATGATCCGGGCCGGATCAGCGTGGAATTAGGTGAGTCCTAATAGGATATTTGGAGCCAGTTGATATAATAAATCACACCTGATTTCACTTCAAGAGCATGTCCTTTCTGTCGTGATCCGGCCCGGATTGCGAAGAACTAACTAATCCTTACCTAGTAGTAAATGCCGGATCAGAATCATATATGATTTTTCAATTTAAGGCATGTCTATTTGTCCTGACCTAAGCCCTATTTCATTTAAGTATTGCATTATATTTCACTTATACTTTAGTTATCGAAATTTCACTTATACTTTATTTATCGCTTCTCTGCTTTATTACTACATATAGGTAAGTATAAAATTTAAACATTTTGTTATTTATGGAGTAGCAAAATCGCTATTTTAAATGATCTCCCAAATAGTCCGGTGCTATTAGTGTGTTGCATTTCATTGAAGTTGATGTCTAAGTAATTTGTATTATTATTTTGTATATCCAAGCAAGTTATGTTACTTTTATTTTATTAAATAAAAATTCTCGTCAACCGTGGTTTAACAAAGAATTAATGAATTTAAAAAATCGTATGCATAAGGCACATAAGAAATATAAGCTACTGCAAGACCAATTAAGTTACCAGATTTACAATTATCTTCGCACGGAATTTAAAACACTCAATAAATTCTTATATAACAACTATATACTTGATGCGGAGTCGGATATTCATGATAATCCTCAAAGACTTTGGCAATTTATTAACCTAAAAAGGGAGTCTAATGGTTATCCGTCATTCATGTCGTATAAATTGGAATCATCAAGCGATCGAAATATTATATGCAATTTTTTTGCTGACTTCTTTAAAAATGTTTATACATCCAATACACCACGAAGTAGCTCGCATAACGAAACAGAGATATTGTTAACCGACGGAAATTTCTTGGGATTTCAAATAACCGAATCAGACATATTGTTAGCGTTGAATGCTCTAGACACAAGCAAGGGTGCTGGCCCATACAATATACCGCCTATCTTTTTAAAGAAATGTGCTACTTCTTTATTAAATCCGCTACTCAAAATATTTAACAGAAGTCTGTCATCTGGCATTTTTCCATGTGTCTGGAAACTTTCTCACATTACGCCAATTTTCAAAAAAACTGGGCGTAAGGATGATATCGAAAGCTATCGGGGGATTGCAATACTGTCGACTATTCCTAAGCTATTTGAAAGTATAATACGGAATTATATACTTTTTCATACCAAAAAATATATATCACCTTGTCAGCATGTCTTCTATCCTAGAAGATCTACCACAACTAACCTAGCGATACTAACTACTGACGTATCTCAAGCGTTGGACTCTGGATTGCAAGTTGACGTCATTTTTTCTGATTTTAAAAGGCTTTCGACACAATCGATCACGAAATCATGGTTGAGAAACTGGATAGATTGGAATGTGCTGATATACCCATTCGTTGGATCTCGTCATACCTAAAAAACAGAAGACAATACGTTAAAATTGGCTCTTTTAAATCGTTTGAGTTTCTCGTTAATTCTGGTGTGTCACAGGGTAGTCATCTTGGACCTCTACTGTTTTTGTTATTTATAAACGATGTTGTCTCTTGTTTTAATATCTGCAAGGTACTAATTTATGCCGACGACATGAAAATTTATAAAGTAATCTTAAACGAGCTTGATACAAAGTTACTTCAGGAAGAATTAAATCGTTTTTGTGCATGGTGCGCTGATAACCTACTCCATCTGAATGTGCTTAAATGTTATACGTTAACCTTTCACCGTACAAGATCAATTACATACATTGACTATTACCTTAACAGTAGTCTAGTACATCGAGTATTTGCTATACAAGACCTAGGTGTTTATTTCAAATACAATCTGTCTTTCAGCGATCATATTAATAAAATTATTACAAGGGCGAATTGTATGTTGGGTTTTATGATCAGAAATTCAAAAGAATTTCAAGATCCCTATACTGTGCGAAACATGTACTGTTGCTTCGTTAGATCTATTTTGGAATATGGGTCGGTAATTTGGTCTCCATATTACGACAACCACTCTAAAAGAATTGAGAGTGTACAGAAAAAGTTTTTACGTTACGCTCTTCGTCGTTTGCCGAAGAATAATGCATTACCTCATTATATTCTGCCACCCTATGACGGTCGCATGCTGTTGAACATTGAAACTCTTGACAATAGACGGCGCATAGCCTCTGCAATCTTTGCTGGCGATATTTTGACTAACACCATTGATTGTCCATATATATTACAACAACTGAACATCTATGCTCCTGGACGGTCTTTACGCACAATATCGAGTTTTATTAAGCCCACTTATAGACGAACTAATTTTGGTCAAAGTGATCCATTGTTCAATATAATTCGGAATTTTAATTTCTTTTCAGACGTTTTCGATTTTAATCTTAGATTATAAAATATACAGGATAAGTAATATTTGTGTATCTACACTATAAAACTATAAAAAAAATTGAAGCTATTTTTAAATTCAAATTTTGCCTTGGAAATAATTTCCACAAAAGAAAAGGCTCCTGTGAAAATAAATACAAAAATACAGGGTCCCATGCAGCATTTTTATCTCTTTCCATTTATAGAAAAAAATATATTATTATTCTTCTATTGCCAGAAAGAAGTAACTGCCAAATAATATATATTTCATTTTAATTTCATTCTAAATTAAAACAAAACCTGAAACAGTAAACCATATAAACAATATCCATTTCATTTTAAATTTAGTTTAAATGAAAACAAAACCAAAGCGTACATGATAAAATTTAGCTAGGATCAAATTTTCAGTTTTAATATTATCAGTTTTATTTTAACCGAAATACTTTTGACAAACATAAAATAAAATTGAATAAGGTAAAATTCTCCAATTGGTAAAAATGTTATATACAAAATTTCTACATAAGTCTGTTATTTTGTAAGCAAATTTGGTCAAGCAAGGGAAAACCTCGATGATATTTAAATTTCTATTCTACTGTGTTTTTTCGGTGCATTAACTATCACGTTAAAATCGCACACTACTTTATGTAAATAAAAATAACTTCAACTTAAAAAGATATTACTTATCCTGTGTATTTTATAATCTAAGATTTTAATATATCCAGAAGAGTTTTTAAAAACTTGATAAGGTCAAAATTGTTGAACATTTGATATATCGTTGTTTTCATTAGTATAATACTAAATTTTATTATCAGTATTTTAATTTTTTATTCTATGTTTATATAAAATTCTTTTTTTATTGTTTGTTCTATAGTTATTACGTTTGATTGTTTTGTTTCTTTTTCTTTTCTTCTTTTTATGTTAACTAATGTAATCTAAGGTACTCTGTACTGCTGATGAATAAATAAATAAAATTAAATTAAATTAAATTAAAATTAAAATTAAAAAAATACAAATCATTTTAAAAAAGATATTGAATTGTTAAGGACAGAATTATTTAATAAACTGAATATTTCTAAATAATATATTTATTTGATAATCAACAAATGCAAATGAAGATATAACATTTGCCGACGAGGATAAAAATTAGAAAATTAAATACAATAGAAGATAGTAATATTATTCAAAAATCGACAATTTTTAGGTAGATTTCATATAAAAATCTACCTATTGCAATGGGCTTCATCTCGGAATTTCGGAAAAATTTTGATGCCAAACGACTATATGTGATAAGCGGAGATGGAAAAACAAAAAAAAAAAATTATATATATATATATATATATATATATATATATATATATATATATATATATATATATATATATATATATATATATATATATATATATATATATTGTATATATATATATATATATATATATATATATATATATATATATATATATATATATATATATATATATATATATATTATATATATATATATATATATATATATATATATATATATATATATATATATATATATATATATATATATATATATATATATATATATATATATATATATATATGTATATATATATATATATATATATATATATATATATATATATATATATATATATATATATATAACGATATGAGGTATAACGGAATTTAGCAGCACTCTCACGCTCGCATTTTTCGACCTACACCAAAATAATTTTTTGCGTATGTTTCGGCAAATAATGTCTTGGACAAGTTCGTGAACTGGCTATATATCCGGGGACCGGTTAAGCAGCTAGAGCCTAAAAAGTCGAATAATCTAAGACGCTATAACTTCCGTTTGAATAATAATATTTTAATGAAATTTAAAAATATTGAATATTTAAACCTTTTTTTATCATTTTTATACAGATGACAACCTTGGCGTTTCAGGTTCCTCAAAAATCAGCTATTTTAAAAATTTACTAAACTTTGCTGTCCTTGATCTAGCTGAAATGGCCAAGCTCATATTTGAAAACTTTTTTTCACGTACTTAAAATATAAATCTTTCCAAAATTTTCAAAAATAATAGTTCAAGTTGAAAGGTTGAGACCCTAGGGCTGTTGAAATTAAAACAAACGCAAAAGGCAATGCTTTCATCATGTTTCAGTTTATGTTATTTAAATTCATCTTAGCTTTTAAACATACTTTTCAACTATAGCCTCAAAAAATTTCAGCTTTCTAACCCAAGAGGTTCCATTTTTATAAGCGTTATAATGAACCTCTTGCAAAAAAAATATCAAGCCATTTAATACCATAGAAAAATTATCAAAATCTCTTTTGTTTTTATTTTTTTAACTAATGCTGTGTGCCTCACACCAACTTTTTGAGCTAAATCAGTGACTTTTCATTTCATACCCAAGTTGCGCTATTGACCACCAGGCGGCGGACGAAAAGTCTCCTCGTCAGCTTGCTTTTCAATTTAGTTGTCAATTCATTGAAACGTCAATATATTTGAAAACAATTATTTAAAAAAAATGGAAAATATTTCAAATTTATTCAAAAGAAAATATTTGGTATGATAAAGTAAGTATTTTAAAAAAATAAGCTCTTAAATACAATATCATTATCATCCTCCATTATGACAATGTTTACAAATTTCGACATTTAAAAAGATTCTAATTTAAATATAAGGTCAGGCACAGGTTGTACGTTTGATACGAGTGACATCTATGAATAGCATATGTGCACTAGCAATTAATTTAGAAAAGTCAGTGATTTAGCAAAAAATACTAGTGTGAGGCACACAGCATAAGTAACCGTTTGAAAAAAGATTAAATAAGAACAAAAAAATACAACAACAAAAGATGATTTTGAAATAAAATTGTTTGATAATGTTTGATCATAAATTATGTGTGATGGTATAATTGTAGTTGTGAAGTAGTTCATTTGATCTTTGGTGGATTTAATATGTTATTAAAAGTAGTTTAAACCAACTTAAATAAAACTGTTCCGAAATTGTATTGATGGAGTTAGTTCGGATAATGTATTTAATTTGGTTCGATAATTTTTTTGAATTATTTTGTTTCTACTTATATTTTTTATTTAAACTAATCTGACTTATCTAATTTTATTTGGACACAAAACCGTCTGACCCCGAAATCTACCTATTTCTAGCGAATATACCTGTCGCTGGGATTTTTTTTAAATAAAGAAATTACAGATGGTAAAAAATATCATCGTTCTTATTAAACGAGCAATTTCACGAAGATTCAACATCGTTTTGACTTGACCCCTTTTAATTTTGATTATTTTTTGTTTATAGATAGTCTTTCATAAATAAAAAGTCGGACAAGTGCGAATAAATTCGCTCGCCAAGGGTTCCGTGAATGTAAAAGAACACAATATCAAAAATAAATGACATAAAGTTATGTTGAAAAGTCTTTATATCGCCAGACTATGGACGCATAACAGAATAAATGTTTAATCGTAAACGTCAATAGTAAATGTCAATCACATCTACATTGATCAAAAATGTTACTTGAGGTTAAATCTTATCCATAGCTGTTTATGTTAGCTAAAGAAAGATTTAACCAGTATTTTAATGGTCTAAATTGGGAATATTTGTTCTATAAATCAGCGTCGAAATATAGGGTATACAAACACTTAAAATAGCACTTTTAGCAATATACATACACTTAAAATAGCACTTTTTTTCATCAATAACTAAAAAACTGTGCATCGCAGAATTCTAAAAAATGTTGCAATGTTTCTTATATTAGGTGTTCTTTCAAATGACACCCCACTCGTTTGGTTCCAAAAAAGTTTATTACAAGGTCGCTAACGGGACCTTGCAACAAAAGATTACATATCAAATGGCCCAGTGACTTTCTCGTCATTGCCCGTAACTTCAATCGTAGAGGTAATATTATGTCGTGGTTTTTTGTCACTGTTAGCCATTTGCTGACTGACGAGCTACTTACCCCGCATATACACAAATTCACTCACACATACAATACAAAAAGAAAATCCTTATCTCATGGCTACGTTATAAAATTTATTTGAACAAATTAAAGAAAGAATCATCAAAAACAAATTGCTAATAAATTTGAATAAGTTTTAAAATAGTAATAGTAAAAAAATAATTTTAATGAACAACTTATCACTACTGGATTTATTGTTGAATGTTTGATGAATGTTGTATTCCAAATTTGAATCTTCCAATTTAATACAATTACAAAAACGGCTATGAATTGAATAACTTTTTCCTTTTTGTGACGATATCCAAATAAATGTTGTACGATCAATGATATTTGATGATATTTGGTTAATGAGAATTCATCGGAAAATTTCTTTTATTAAATTTTATGCTTGTTTGTTTTCTTTGGTTTTACTTTTAGTTGTGGAACTTTTTAGTTATATTAAATAAACCTAATTTAACTATATTTTATTAGTATAACATAACAAACACATTAACGGTTAGACTTTCTTTGATATAACGAGATTACAGTAAATTTGTGAAACAATTACTATACACATGTAACTTAGTAACAAGCTTTTATTTTTTTTCTTCTTAACAGATATTAACAGATTAACTTGAAATTTATTTATAAACAGATAAACAGATATATATATTTTTTTTGTTTTTGATAAACAGATATTTATAATTTTTATTTATTTTTATTTTGATTTTAATTTCTATTTTTTTCTTTTCACATTCACAGAAAACAAAGGAAAATTATCAAATTTAGACAAACACAATTTTATATTTTTAATCTAATTCTTTTTAATTAAATTAATTTAAAATTAATTTTGCCTTAAATAGGCAGGCACTGATTTCACTCACATCAGATAGCAAAAAGAAATTAATTAACCAACTCAATCAAATCCCAATTAGCATCGTTATATATAATAAATCCAACGGTTCCTAACTTACATTTTAATTTAAGAAAAAAAAAGAGATGGACATAGAATTATGATGTATTGGTGGTAACAGACCAGGGGTTTGTAACACTCGTGGGGACGTACCTACAATTCCCTGAGAGTCTCATTTATGCCGGGCCAAACATAATTAAATTACGATATATCGTATCAAAAATCAATACTTAGCATTTATAATGTCACGAGCATGAAATACACCTATAGATTTCCCACTCCGCTCTAACTCGTATGCGACTTTTCCTATTCGCTTAACAACTTTTGCGTCCACAAACTTCCTAGCTAATTTGGCCGAAAAATTTTTAACTGCATTGCTTTGGGTGAAATTCCTTACCAAAACATTCTGACCTTCCACAAACTCCCGCGGCTTACTACGTAGATTGTATGTATGAGCTGCTCGATTGTAAGCCGTTTTTAAGTGTTGCAAAATTAACTCCTGGCACTTACTCATACGACCAGCCTTACTTTGCGGGGAAATATCACGCTCCTGAAGAAGATTAAGATCTTTAAGAAGTCGGTATTCACTAGCATGAGTAATAAGATGTTGACCAAATAACACAAAATGCGGCGAGAACTTGGTAGATTCGTGCACTGTATTTCGTAAAGCGTGTTCGATTTCAAGTATATGCTCGTCCCATGATCGATGATCGTCTTGGATGTAAGTGCGTATACCGGCTAAAATGGAGCGATTAACTCGTTCTGATAAGTTCGATTGTGGGCTGTATTTAGGAGTAAATACATGACGAGTTCCATATTTTTCGAGTAACTCGCCAAGTAAACTAGAAACAAATTGTTTACCATTGTCGGATACAATTATCTCGGGGACAGAGTATGGCACGAATATACTTTCTTCTAGAAACCTGCATACTCCACTTGATGTGGCATTACGCATTGGTTTAAGAAAGGTGTATTTACTAAAGTGATCCACAACAACAAAAAGATAACAGTTCCCCAATTTTGAACGCGGATAAGGGCCCAAAAAGTCTATATATAGACGTTGCAAAGGTCTTTCTACTTGAGCCTGACCTCCCATCATTGGTTGCGTTATATAATTAACAGCCTTGCAAGACCTGCAAATATCACACTTCGCAACAAACTCATCTACCTCAATCGTCATTCTGGGCCAGTAAAAATAGCGCTGTAATAACTTTAATGTTTTATTAGAACCAGGGTGACTAGATAATGTCGAGCAGTGGGTGGAAAATATAAGTTTAGCTCTGAGTGAACCGGGCACATACAACTTCCATGGAGGTATTTCGGATACATCATACTCTACCCGTCTGGATGTGTTAACAAAAACTTTTCCCTCTCGAACAACAGAATTTTCTAATGGTCTTACAGAACTTTCGACTGTCTTTATTAGATTGAGGTTGTAGCGGCAAGCAACGCAACAATAATTTATGAATACCGAATTGTTTTATTCTTAACAATGTAAACTAATTAAATCTTATCTTACTCACTGTATAAATCTCATCAGCTGATTTATTATAATTAATTTCCAAAAAAAACATTAAATACTTAATAATAATTGTTTTGTTAGTCAGTTAACTTTTAGACATTATATTGTGTAAACCAACGATAATAATAAATATTTTTATAACGTTAAAGTGAATTGTTTTATTTCATCTAAAAGTTTTAATTAACAAAAGTTAAGTTACATCGAATATATGTGAACTTATTTAATAAAATTAATTCTGGTTGTGACTAACTACTTAAATATATGAAAGTAGATAATAGTCATCTCAAATTACTATATTTGGTGATCCTAACGGAACGTGCACTTAATAAAACAACAGGAGTCAACGGTATCAGCAGAAACAGCAGTATAAGCGTGATTAATTTAAACAAAAAGCCACGTTTTTGGAAATCTGGTAGGATTTTTCCTACCAGATAACAGGTACTTATAACTAAGTTTTAACATAAAAAAACTTTAGTTTAATTATTTATTATTTTTTTATGTGTTTATGCTGATAATTGGAGATAAAATTCTGTATAATTCATGAACGAAATGAAATAAAAATCGTCATTTATTAAAAATCACCGTTCATCAATTAAAAATCATCATTTGAATATTATAAAGCCTTATAAGGTTAAATTAAGCTACATAAATATATTAAACCAGCAAACAAACGGAAAATCGTTTAAGGCAGACATATGAAAATTTTAAACGATATACGGATTTATAACTACAATATCCGATATTGCTACATATAAATTACATAAAAAATTGGAACGGATCTTCCTTTAAAAGAACAACATACAGTTATAAAGAAAGTTATTGGGTGAGCTGTAAATTATAAGTTAAAATTATTATTACGTTGGTATTTAGAGATTTTTCATTTCTAAAATTTAGTTTTATATAATTTGAAATTTTAATAATTAAACAATAATTTTTTTTTTTGAAAATAATTTAAATTACTCTTACTTAAATTATTTAATATTTCCATATATTACTTTTGCGTAAATTGCGTATAAATCAATAATTCAATTCGTATATACATAAATTAACATACATATAGTTATTCATATTAATTTAGAAAGAAAATTTCTTTTGAACTACAAATTTATAAATATTTATTTGAATCGTCTTTATTATAAATAATTGCTGACGTTACAATGTCTGAGAACGATGAAGATAAAAAACCCTTCACCGAGGTAGACTCTCTTCGAGCAAGGTTGCCAGAATTTTGGACAAAACTTCCTTTAGCTTGGTTTCTGCAAGCTGAATCACAATTTAAATTGTATCGAATTTCGGATGACGAAAAACGCTACTGCTATATTATTTCAGCTCTCCCACCAGCAGTTCTTGAATCGGTTTATGATATAATAACAGAACTGCCTGTTGGAAGCAAATATGAAACTCTTAAGACTGCCCTCATTGAACGGCACTCACTTTCAGAGCAACAACGTCTCGAAAAACTTCTCGAAAGTGAGGTTTTGGGCGATCAGAAACCATCTGAGGCCTACAGATCTCTTAAAAGGTTAGCGAAAACTTCTGTTAATGAAACGATCATTAAAAAACTCTGGCTTCGGCGTCTTCCAAAATCTATTAATATAGCTTTAATTGCAGTTGGTGACAAAACTATTGATGAGCTTTTATCAATAGCAGATGCAATACATGAAGCTACAGAACTCTCGTCAATTGCATGCATTAATTCTTTTACATCCCGTTCTGGAACAAATAATACTTCAGATAACGGTCTTGAAGACCGGCTTATGTTAAAAATCGAGTCGATGTTTGCGAAAATGCAATCTAGTTATAACCGCTCACGTAGTCCTAAACCACATTATAGAGGAGGTTTCAACTATAGAAGATTAAGTCGGAGTGGAAGCAGAGGTCGTAATACAGAACGAACAAAAACATGTTGGTACCATAAAAACTATGCAACTAAAGCACGAAAATGCATTCAACCATGTAATTTTAATAGTCAAGAACAAGTTACCCAAAATGTTTCACAACCGTCGACAAACTAATTCAAACTACTGTTGTTGCGGCGAATAGTAGTTTTCTTAAAAACAGCCGTCGTTTAATTCTAAAAGACTCAATAAATAATTATCAATTTCTCGTAGATACCGGTGCAGACTTATCTGTTATTCCTGCAAAACGCTTCTACGGTACTGAGTCTCGCGACCCTAATCTTGTGCTTTCTGCTGCCAATGGCACAATCATTAATACGTATGGAACTAAACTTCTTTCAGTCGATATAGGGCTAAGGCGCAAGTTTGTATTCCCATTTGTACTCGCTTCGGTAGACAGGCCAATCATAGGTGCTGACTTCCTGTCGAAATTCGGTCTTCTTGTCGACCTACGTGGACGACGACTTTTAGATTCATCAACGGGTATTACAATCAACGCAATGACAGCCATTAGTAAGACACCAACACCAATTCATTTTTCTGTTGATAATGGGTACGGTTCTTTACTTAGGGAATTTCCTTCGCTCGCTCAAACGCCAAATTATACACTTCCAGTTAAACATAACGTGGTTCATCACATTATAACTGAAGGTCGTTTACCTTTTTCAAAACCACGCAGACTGGATCCTGCAAAACATCAAGCAGCACATCTAGAGTTCGGACATATGATCGAATTGGGTATATGCCAACCTTCGTCTTCACCGATTTCTTCTCCTCTCCATATGGTAAAAAAGAGAGATAATGACGATTGGCGTCCATGCGGAGACTACCGTCGTTTAAATACAGTGACTATTCCCGATCGATACCCAATCCCTCACATTCACAATTTTTCAATGTACTTGCAGGGTTGTACAATATTTTCGAAGATTGATCTGGTAAGAGCATTTCATTTAATCCCAGTGGCACCCGAAGATGTGCATAAAACGGCACTCACAACACCATTCGGTCTGTTCGAGTTTACTCGAATGCCATTTGGTCTTCGGAATGCCGCTCAGACATTCCAACGCTTCATGAATGAAGTAGTCAAAGGATTGGATTTTGTATTCGTCTACATAGACGATATCCTTGTGGCAAGTAAAAATGAGGAAGAGCACAAACTTCATTTAAGAACGCTTTTCGAGAAATTAGTCGAGTTTGGTATCAACATCAAAACCTCAAAATGTATTTTCGGAACCCAATCGCTCACATTCCTCAGTCACTTAATCACTCCTGATGGCACTTTACCTTCACCTGAACGAGTTAAAGCCATCAATGATTTCCCTCAACCAACATCTATAAAGCAAATTCAGCGATTTGTCGGGATGGTGAATTATTATCACCGCTTCATCCCAAATTTAGCCGAATCACTGTCAGATATTCATGCGCACTTGGCAACTCTTTTAAAGAAGCCAAAAACTTTAAAGAACTTTTCTTGGCCTGATTCACTTAACGAATCTTTTGTCAAAATCAAAGACGCATTAGCTACAGCAACGATGCTAGCCCATCCTTTGAACGACTCACTGTTCAGTATTACTACAGATGCTTCAGGTACTGCTACAGGAGCAGTACTACAACAATATAAAAATAGATGTTGGGAACCGCTCGCTTTCTTTTCTAAGAAATTAACTCCAGCCGAAATAAAATATTCCGCCTTTGACCGGGAATTACTAGCTATTTACTACGCGATTAAACATTTCCGTTATTTTGTAGAAGGCCGGACTTTTACAATTTATACAGATCACAAGCCTCTTACAACAGCAATATTCTCAAAAACTGAACGCAGTCCTCGACAAACTCGACATCTTGACTTTATAAGTCAGTTCACCTCAGACATTCGTCATGTTAAAGGCAAGAATAACGTCGTTGCGGACGCATTATCCCGAATAGGGGACCAAGACATTGCTGCACTGTCTCCTGTGTCAATCGATATCAATAAAATTGCTCATAATCAACTTCATGACGAGGATCTCAAACAGTTACTAAACTCACCTCGTCCTGATTCTTCAAAGTTTAAGCTAGAATTGTTTACATTTCCAAACTTAAACTTATATTGCGAAACTTCCACAGGAAATAACCGTCCATATGTACCAGAACCTCTAAGACGTATTGTTTTCGATGCACTACATGGTATATCACATCCTAGTATAAGAGCATCACGAAAACTTATCTCTACTAGATATTTTTGGCCTAACCTTAATTCTGATGTCACACTTTGGACTAAATCTTGTTTACCTTGTCAGAAGTCGAAAGTTCAGCGACATACAAAATCTGCGTATGGCTCAATTCCACTTCCTCGAGGACGGTTTGAGCATATTCATATGGATGTGGTTGGACCACTTCCTCCTTCCGACAACTTTAGGTATATATTAACAATAGTAGATCGTTTCACTCGATGGCCTGAGGCATATCCTATTCAAGACATGTCAGCTAGCACTATTGCTAAAACATTTATAGAGCAATACATATCAAGGTTTGGAATTCCACTAGAAATCACAACTGATCAAGGTAGCCAGTTTGAGTCTAAACTCTTTTCCGAACTAACAAAGTTACTTGGCTCGCATCGTATTCGTACTACCGCCTACCATCCACAGGCAAATGGAATGGTGGAACGGTTTCACAGGCAACTAAAAGATTCGCTCAAAGCTCGAGAAAACACAATTCATTGGAGCACGGAACTGCCTATCGTTTTATTAGGAATACGTACTTCCGTCAAGGAAGATCTACATTGTTCCCCAGCTGAGCTAGTATATGGACAAGCACTCAAAATACCAGGAGAATTCTTCGAAACTCAATCAAAAGAAACTATCGATACACATGAATTTGTGGATAGACTTCGCACAACTATGCGCAACTTAGTTCCAGTAGAAACTCGTAAAACGATATCTCCTACGTTTATCCCTAAAAATCTAAACACTTGCGATTTTGTTTTTGTACGAACAGATAGAGTTCGAACAGGCCTATCACCTCCGTATGAAGGACCCTTCAAAGTTCTTCGACGCTTCCGAAAACAATTTGTTTTAGATCTGAACGGCAGAAATTCTTCGGTTTCCATAGACCGACTTAAACCAGCTTTTGGAATTCTAGCTGCATCTTGCTCTAATAATTTATCAAAGACAAAAACAGTGCGTTTTTCTTCAAAATTAACTTAATCTCTTAACTGTTCGAGGGATTTATCTCGGAAGAGGGTGATGTAGCGGCAAGCAACGCAACAATAATTTATGAATACCGAATTGTTTTATTCTTAACAATGTAAACTAATTAAATCTTATCTTACTCACTGTATAAATCTCATCAGCTGATTTATTATAATTAATTTCCAAAAAAAACATTAAATACTTAATAATAATTGTTTTGTTAGTCAGTTAACTTTTAGACATTATATTGTGTAAACCAACGATAATAATAAATATTTTTATAACGTTAAAGTGAATTGTTTTATTTCATCTAAAAGTTTTAATTAACAAAAGTTAAGTTACATCGAATATATGTGAACTTATTTAATAAAATTAATTCTGGTTGTGACTAACTACTTAAATATATGAAAGTAGATAATAGTCATCTCAAATTACTATAAGGTATTCCTCTGACAAAAACGCCGCAGAATCAAAGTCAAGTTGCGGAACATCGGTATCGACATTTTTTTTGAAGTTCTTTACATCGATCTCATCCAGGTACATTCTTGAAAAACAGTCTGGAACAACGTTTGTACTACCCTTGCGGTGACTGATAGAAAAATCGAAGCCTTGGAGTTTTAAACTCCAACGAGCCAGTCTTCCTTCCAAATCTTTATTGGACATCAACCACTTTAATGAGGCATGATCAGTTAATATTTGGAAATGACTACCCTCAATATACAATCGAAAATGTTTAACACTCAGGACCGCTGCGTAACACTCAAGCTCAGTGATGGAATAGTTTTGCTGCGCTCGATTTAATTTTTTTGACATGAAGGCGATAGGGTGTTCCTCACCATCATCTCCTACTTGTGTTAAAACACTGCCAACGCCAACTTTGCTTGCGTCGCACTGTATACAAAACTGCTTTTTAAAATCTGGATAGGCTAACACAGGTGCTGTAATCAAACTGTGTTTCAGTTGTTGAAAAGCAGATTCTGCTTCAGGAGACCAGCTAAATTTCTTACTTTTCTTCAGTAAGTCAGTCAACGGTGCAGATAAGGTAGCATATTTCGGAATAAAACGCCGATACCATCCTGTTAGCCCAAGGAACCTACGAACCTTTTTAACGGTATTCGGGATTGGAAATTCTGTCACGGCACTAACTTTAAGTGGATCCACCCTTAAATTTCCATCGGACACTATATAACCAAGGTAACGAATGCTCTTTAGCAAAAATTTACTTTTATCAAGATTAACCGTTAAATTAGCGTCTTTCAGTTGGGACGAAACCTTATTAAGCAAATGAATATGTTCTTCAAAACTGGACGATGTGATGAGCAAATCATCTAAATATACGAACACTCTATCCTGGAGCTCGTGCGGGATCACTTTATGCATCAATCTGCACATTGTCTGTGGAGCATTGCATAACCCGAAAGGCATGCGTGTAAAGTGATAAAGTGGACGGCCAGGTATAGTAAATGCAGTTTTGTCGCGGGAATCAAGATCCAAGGAAATTTGCCAAAAGGCGTCTTTCAAGTCAATACTTGAAATAAATCTAGTTTGGTCTAACCGACTTAAAAGTCCGTCGATAATAGGAAGAGGATATGCATCTTTAATAGTTACGGCATTTAAACGGCGGGCATCGAGACAAAGCCTCACTTTTCCGTTCGATTTACGCACTAACGTGACAGGTGAGCTCCAGGAGCTATTTGATTCTTCAATGACCCCTTGGCATAGCATCCGATCAACTTCCTTATAAAGATCATGTTGTATTGAAGGACTAACTGGGTAGTATCGTTGTTTAATAGGCATGACACCGTCTGTAATTTTAATTGAGTGGCTAACTTTTGACGTTAATCCTAGTCCTAATTCTGAAAATGATGGAAACTGTGCAATTGCATTATTGAGAACGAGTTGTTGTTCTGATGACAAAACATGCCTATCTGAGTCAGATAGAAGTTCGACTTCCGAAATTGTGGATCTATCATGAAATCTTAACTGAGGTGGTAAAATATTAAACCGTTTCCAAAAATCTATCCCTAAGTAGAGTTTTTGCTGTAGGCTAGGGATGATAAATATTTGCATTAAACACGTTGTGTCACCATAGGTGATGTTACTCCATAAATACCCAAATACTCTTTTTAAGTCACCGCCAGCAGTACTAACTGTAGATGGTAAATGCTGTATTTTATATTTTGGGTTATTAAGGAAAATTTCGCTCCCTGCACCCAAAGCTGTTATGGACGATCCGCTATCCAAGAGCCCACGATAAGAAATGCCTAATATTTGAACGTCCGCATATGGTCGCTCATCAGAACTGTCAGACATTATACTCTCACTTATTTTGAAACGTAGCAGTTTTTTCCTGTTCCAATACCGAAGGTTTCGTTCTATTTGATGTTGCGATTTAGCTTTACTTTTAATGATGTTTAATGAGGGAGTGGAAGTTACGTTAAGTTTTATCTGGTTGGTGGCATTTGTACCGGGGATCGGTTGAGAGGTTCCGTATTCCCCATTAATCGGTTCCTCTGTACCTCGTTTCCCGAACTACAACGTATGCATTGAGGTTTGAATGTATCGGGCTTCCCACAACCATAGCAAAATACTGAGCGTCGTTGTGTACAATTATCATAAGTGTGGCCAATGTCGCGACAGTTCCAACATATAGCTAGGGAATAACTAATATTTTTGCTATGATTATTGTTCGTATTAGCTGGTAAACGATCCATGGCTTCTAATTGAATCTCATTAATAACCCTGCGGTTGCATATCATTTCCGGGTCACATCGAGTACGATTCCAGGAATCTTCCAAACTAATGCACCTCTGGAGTAATTCATCAATGCTGTTGAAACTTTGCGCTGCTAATGCATTCTGTAAACCAGGCCTCATGTTTCTTTTTAACATATGCAAAGTTTCGGTCTCTGGTGGTGGTATGGAATACTGCAAGTTTAGTGACTGCAAGGCGTTATAAAACTCGACAAACGATTCTCTCGGTCGTTGCTTACGAGCTTCGATGACTCTTCGTATGTCGTAGTCTGTTCTATGATCTTTGAACCGTTTTTCAAAATCATTCTTCAACTGTGACCATGTCATGTGTGGATTTAACCGAACCTGAAGCCAATACCAATCGGCTGCAACTCCTCGTAATAACAGGCAAATTTCACTACGAAGTTTAAAATCTGGTATGCCATAAGACGCTGCCAAATGACTAACACGGAATAGAAAGTCATTAACTGATAACCCGTTTGAAGTACCATCGTAAAAAATATTCCACTTTGCCAATGAACTACCAGTTTGAGGACCGACCGTCGAATTAGCTATATTAATAGGAGAGGATGAAAAATTTTCAGCTAAATTCAATAAAGGAGCATTCTGTTGAGTAGCACCAGAAGTGCTAGGCATATTTGAAAGATTGTTCAAAGTCGAAATAGAAGGTTTTGGCGGATTGTGGTTTTGATTTGGACTGACATCCTCATCATCAGAAGACAAATATTCTTCAACAGGCAAGTTAATTGAATCATTAATTTCGGCAATTGTTTTATTTAAATCCGCTTGATCTTCCAATAGTACTGATATTTTATCTAAAAGACTCTGACCGGTTTCGTAAAGATTCAAACAAGCAGTTTTGTAACGTATGCTTGTGGTAGATAAACGACGTAGTCGCTCGTTTACATGCATTATACGCGTTTTGATTTTATCTAAATGTTTGGTTTTAGAAGCATCAGTAAGACTACAAAGTGATCGTCGATGTTCAATGAGCTTATTGGTGCATCGCTTAATTTCATCAGGTGGTCGTTTTTTCGCTGCCGAGTGTGCATGAGCAGGTTTTAGCGGTGGGTGTAGAGTTTCTTGTTGAAAAGCCTTTTGTAGGTTTGTCAAATTTGCAATTGGGGTATCATTTAACTTCCTCACAAGGCACTCAATTTCAAATTCATCTGGTTCCAAATATTTAACCTCCATTTTGCGAACGATAATCAAAAATCTAATATGATCTGTTACCAAAAATAACTAAAGACTATTACCCGAAATGAAATCACCAACCAAACTCAATATAGTAAAAAAAAAATCGTTGTCAATTCAAATTTAGTTATAAGTTAAGAACAATTAGGATTACCAATATAATTAATTTTAGGAAATCGCTCAGATGCTAAAGGTACACTCAATGTGAATAGAAAAAAACAAAATCACAAACATAAACTTTAACACTAATAATATGATTTCAATTCAAACTAAGATTTAATCTATATCCTTATAAATCACAATTTATGTTAACAAACTATCAAAGTTCAATTCAAAAATAAAGTATATTTTAAATCTTAATAAATCTTAATTAATATAAAAAAATAATGATTTTACCTTGCTTAAAATATATTAGGAAAATATGTATTATTTATTATGTGGCAGATATACTAAGTCTACAAAGAAATAAATTATTGAATTAGTACTTTGACCAAAAAAAAATATGAAATATAGCAATATATATATATATATATATATATATATATATATATATATATATATATATATATATATATATATATATATATATATATATATATATATATATATATATATATATATATATATATATATATTTTATTTTATTTATTAATGTTGAATGTGCGAATGACATTCATGCATGCAGGGGTAAGTCATCAAAATGCATATTTTATTTAAACTAGCAAACAAATTATAATCTCTATATTATTAATCGTATCAAACATTTGCAAACAACAAAAATCAAACACGAAACCGTGGAAATGAAACTGTTGTAAAATTTATTTAAACCGATTTAAATTCCGTTCTTGGCATAGTACAGAGGTCATAGACAAATTTGACCAAAATTCATATTACCGTTCTGGTAGATATTTGACAAAACAAGTCAGAAACCGTATTGCCTAGAAAAAAAACATAAAAGATATTGCATAAAAAAAAATTCCGTTGCAATTTGCATTCCATTGTTAGATAAATCAAATTTCAAAATCACCATGGTATCAAATCCGAAAGACAAAAACCGTAAGAGAATATCGAAAGACAATCTTTAGAAACATCAAATTCAACTTTAAAGTTGCAAAACAGAGATTATAACCTATTTTAAAGCCTTATCCTTTGGGCGCCACGATTATTACAAGGTCGCTAACGGGACCTTGCAACAAAAGATTACATATCAAATGGCCCAGTGACTTTCTCGTCATTGCCCGTAACTTCAATCGTAGAGGTAATATTATGTCGTGGTTTTTTGTCACTGTTAGCCATTTGCTGACTGACGAGCTACTTACCCCGCATATACACAAATTCACTCACACATACAATACAAAAAGAAAATCCTTATCTCATGGCTACGTTATAAAATTTATTTGAACAAATTAAAGAAAGAATCATCAAAAACAAATTGCTAATAAATTTGAATAAGTTTTAAAATAGTAATAGTAAAAAAATAATTTTAATGAACAACTTATCACTACTGGATTTATTGTTGAATGTTTGATGAATGTTGTATTCCAAATTTGAATCTTCCAATTTAATACAATTACAAAAACGGCTATGAATTGAATAACTTTTTCCTTTTTGTGACGATATCCAAATAAATGTTGTACGATCAATGATATTTGATGATATTTGGTTAATGAGAATTCATCGGAAAATTTCTTTTATTAAATTTTATGCTTGTTTGTTTTCTTTGGTTTTACTTTTAGTTGTGGAACTTTTTAGTTATATTAAATAAACCTAATTTAACTATATTTTATTAGTATAACATAACAAACACATTAACGGTTAGACTTTCTTTGATATAACGAGATTACAGTAAATTTGTGAAACAATTACTATACACATGTAACTTAGTAACAAGCTTTTATTTTTTTTCTTCTTAACAGATATTAACAGATTAACTTGAAATTTATTTATAAACAGATAAACAGATATATATATTTTTTTTGTTTTTGATAAACAGATATTTATAATTTTTATTTATTTTTATTTTGATTTTAATTTCTATTTTTTTCTTTTCACATTCACAGAAAACAAAGGAAAATTATCAAATTTAGACAAACACAATTTTATATTTTTAATCTAATTCTTTTTAATTAAATTAATTTAAAATTAATTTTGCCTTAAATAGGCAGGCACTGATTTCACTCACATCAGATAGCAAAAAGAAATTAATTAACCAACTCAATCAAATCCCAATTAGCATCGTTATATATAATAAATCCAACGGTTCCTAACTTACATTTTAATTTAAGAAAAAAAAAGAGATGGACATAGAATTATGATGTATTGGTGGTAACAGACCAGGGGTTTGTAACAAGTTTTTTTTGACCTCCCCACACCCATCCCCTAAACACGCAGAAATATAATTATTTGAGTGTTCGCTATAGTTCAAAATATAGCAAACTTCCTGTCTCTACGAATTTTTTCAATTTTTTCTGTCTATCAGTGTCGAAACGTAGGGGGGGAACGGTCTGGAATCTACACATTTTTTAGAATAACTCAAAAACTGTGAACTGCAAAATTCTAAAGACAATTGCAATGTTTTTGAAATTTGGTGTTCTTTCAAATTTTACCCCCCTTACACCCATCCCCTAAACACACAGAAATATAATTATTTGAGAGTTCGCTATAATTTTCGTTCAAAATATGGCAAACTGCCTGTCTCTATGAATTTTTTCTGTCAATCATTGTCGAAACGTAGGGGGGGGGGGCGGCCTGGAATTTGCAGATTTTTTAGAATAACTCAAAAACGGTGTACCGGAAAATTCTAAAAACAATTGCAATGTTTTGGAAATTTGGTGCTCTTTCAAATGACACCCCTCTCGCTTGGTGCGAGTGGGGCGCTTGGGTTAAAAAAAGTTTTTTTTTACCCCCCTTACACCCTTCCCCTAAACACACAGAAATATAATTATTTGAGAGTTCGCTATTATTTTCGTTCAAAATATAGCGAATTTTCTGTCTCTATGGTTTTTTTTAATTTTTCTGTCAATCAGTGTCGAAACGTAGGCGGGGAACGGTCCAGAATTTGCACATTTTTTAGAATAACTCAAAAACTGTGTACCACAAAATTCTAAAAAAAATTGCAAAGTTTCTGAAATTTGCTGCTCTTTCAAATGACTCCCCTCTCGCTTGGGTCAAAAAAACCCTTCCCCACCCCAATCCCTTAAAAACACAAAAACATAATTATTTGAGAGTTCGCTATATTTTTCGTTCAGAGTTTATCAAACTTCCTGTCTCTGTGAATTTTTTGCAAATTTTTCTGTTAATTAGGCTGTTGATTAGACTAACTTTTTGTGTCACTTTATTGATAATAATAATTCAAAAACTATGCATTTCAAAATTCTAAAAACAATGGCAATATTTCTAAAATCAAGTGCTCTTTCAAATGACACCCCACATCACCCCACTTAACATTCCCTCCCCTTTAATAAATATAGTTATGAGTATCTGCCACTTTTCTATATTTTTCATTAAAAACCTACTGAATTTTCTATCATTCCAAATATACTTCAAGATTTTCGATGAAGTAGGGTCGGAATTAATCGGGGCAATAAAACATCCCGAAAACGTCATTTTTCAAAATTATACAAAAAATGGTGAGGTGAAAAATTCCAAAATATATTTTTAAATAATGCTGAAATGAAGCCCTTTCATATGATACCCTATTCGTCTCGCTAAAAAATGTATGTTTTCAAAGGCGTTACATCGTACCTCCTTAAAACAAACGAACACAACTTTATTTATTTTTTAACCCGCCATCTTGTGTGGATAGGTTAGTTTTATAAGCACCTCAAATTTTAAGTTCATCGGATTAATGGTTCACGAGATAATCGCAATAGTGTGAAAAACACGTTGTACTCTCACCAATAGTGTTCCGTATAAAAAACGGAACCCTAAAAATACAAGTTCTCTTAGAATTTTTTTTTTCGACCAGGGGTCTTCACAGGGTGCCCCTCAATTTTCTGCTATTTTGTGATGTGAGTGCATTTTGACGAGCGATTGTAGAAAAACTACTCAATCGATTTTCATAAATGATATGTCGTTGAATAGGTGTTAGAACAAAGATTTTTTTTAAAATGTACACTGTTAATTTTTTGAAATAATTTTTAACGGTGTAACATAAGAAAAAATGGTGTAATTGAAGAAAAGATGGTGCTACACCTTTTTTTTTTTTAAACTAAATTGAAGCTTATTTTATATCGTACTACTTGTGGAAGTTTAGTACTACTGATATTTTTTGTTTTAAAGATAAAATTCGTTGTGCATATGACTGTTGGGAATCAGTTTTTTTTGTTCTGAAGGAAAATTATAAAAATGGCGTTATAAACTAAGAGATTTTTTTTTTGTGTTAAATATCAAATATTTTATTATTCAATGAACTTTTTAAAATATTATAAAAATTATATATGTAGCACAATAAATAAAATAAATATAATTGTTAAGAATGATCAAAAATGACAGAAGTTTTGTTTTGAATAGGAAAACACTTCTGCAATTATTTTCTTTGTATTAGATGGCATAAAAAAATGAAATGTTTATTTATCACTTTTAGTAATCACTTGTCACTCTTATAAAAAATAATTTGACAGTCTTGACTGCAAACAAAAAAGCCGTATAAATAACTAAATATATTTAGGAACTTTTGACTGGAGAAGCATTATGTTCGTATTATGTTATTATGGAATCATAAAGTAAAAGATTGTATTTTAACATTAAATTACAAATATTTTATTATTGAATAAACTTTTTAAAATACCATACAAATTATATATGTAGGTTAAAGAAAATAAATATAGTTATTAAAAATTATTTACTTATTTTACATTCAAAAGTTTCTTTTGAGTTGGAAAACATTTTTGCAATTATTGTCTTAGTATTTAATGGTACAAAGGAATGAATTTTTTGAGTTCCACTTATAGTAATCGCATTTTTATATCGATTTTGTAATTTTTCTTTTGTTAATTGATATTCATTTTTATCGGCGTATCCAAAGTTCATTCGGGTAGATTCCCATTTTAAAGCCCATTCGAAAAGTTTTTTTGGTGTACCAATAATATCTCTGCTTCCCATACTGTAACGGTGTGCAGCACGCTTCAGTGTACCACCAATTCCATCGCAAGGTCCCTTGCTATGGCTGGTAGCATGAAAATGCCATTCTGCATCAACCTTAAATTCTTTTTTATGATGGCATAAGTTAATTAGGTTATGTTTATTTTTGTACTGAGAAGGTGCCCCGTCGGTGTTGTAAATTCCATGCGTATGTCTTCCATTGTAATCGTATTCATTCCACAACTAGTGCATTTGATTTAAATTCTTTAACAGCTCTATAGTTTATTAAATATTCCCCTAATAGTCCAGTAACTTTGTCGCCTGAGTGTATGGGGTAGTATGCATCAAATCCGGTAGTTCTGATTTTTTGCAGACTTGTTTATGATGTTGGCCTAATGAATAATCCAAGTTTGTGACCTCGAGCGCTGAACGCAACTTTGTCAAAACACGGAAAATCGAAAAAACCGCGAAAAAATCGTTATTTTTTTTCAAATTTTGGCGATTATAACCCTAAAGGACTAGTTTTTTCTTTAAAATTTTTTTGGATGTTTTTAAAGTAGACTAAATTTGCTACAATATGATACCAAAACTGTCTCTGTAGACCCAATAGTTTCCGAGATTAAGCCTTTCAAAGTTTATCATTTTTTTCGAACTTCGCAATTTTTTGCAATTTATACCTTTGTAGAGTTTTGTACATCCCTGTCCTAATAATTGTATTAATAAATACATGTGTGTGTGGTGGCCAATGAGAAATAGTAGATTGTATTACTAGTGCGAATGTGTTTTCCAAACAAGAGTTAGTTTGCAGCATGACCGTAGGGAGTGCTGCAATAACTCACGTTTGGAAAACGCATTCGCACTAGTTATACACACCATGTTTTGTAACAAATGCATAAAATTTATAAATATTGATTTAATTGTTAATTTAATCATGTATTTCCTTTTACTGAACAACTGTATGGAGAATATTGGAGAATATCAGTGTGGTTTCCGGCGGGGCCGAGGTACTACCGATGCACTTTTCTCGATAAGGATGATTTTGGAAAAGTATCGAGAGTTCACCATACCTGTGCACACTGTTCACACTTCTCATTTTCTTTTTTAACATCCCATCAATAAAAGTACAGGGCTTCGATAGTATATTCAGGGTCAAAGTTCATTTAGAACGACAGAATTGCAAAAAATTGCGAAGTTCGAAAAAAATGATAAACTTTGAAAGGCTTAATCTCGGAAACTAGTTGGTCTGCAGAGCAGTTCTAGTATCATATTGTAGCAAATTTAGTCTACTTTAAAAGCGGCCTAAGAAAGGTTAAAGAAAAAACTAGTCCTTTAGGGTTATAATCGCCAAAATTTGAAAAAATAACGATTTGTTCGCGGTTTTTGCGATTTTTGACGAAGTTGCGTTCGGCGCTCGAGGTCACAAACTTGGATTATTCATTAGGCCAACATCATAAACAAGTCTGCAAAAAATCAGAACTACCGGATTTGACGCATACGGTAATGTATAAAGTTACTGGACTATAACAAATTAAACAACAAACTTGTTTTGTTTTTCGCTATCTTTGATGTTTTTATTTCAATATGGCGATGCAAGTTTTTGAATGAAAACTGGAAATTAAACGAAATATTTTACAGTCGTGGACAAAATAGCATCTTGTATTCGCTTAGGATGATGGCAATTCTTCACTCGGATGATTCCCTCCACTCGCTACGCTCGTTTCGGGAAACTTCATCCTCGTGAAGAATTACCTTCATTCTAAGCTCATACAAGAATCTACTATTCCTAATATTAGAATTTATATGCGTTCTGATGATTCAATAAGTTTTGTAATGAAAAGATGGACTGTAGTAATGTTGTGATGTCCGAAATGAGTATTAAACTTCGGTGCTGTATATATTCACTTGCGGCACTTTTTAAATAAATGACAAATGGATGAATAGTAGCTTGTGAATTATTATAATGATAACCTTGAACCGAATCCTGAAACGGTAAACAAATGTTTTCATAAATTTTTCTACAGTTTCTATTAAAGTGTCTAAATTGCATCGATCAGTGGTAATTCGTTGTTGATATTTGACTTGAAGGATTCCTTTAACGTCAAAATCATTAAGTAATTTTTCTTCCAGTTGTTGAAGTTTTTCTAAACATTCATTGCACTTCAAAGTATGACAATCTTCTGTCAATTCACCACATGAAACAAAGTCAATTAATGTTTTATAATTCTGGAAAGCAGCATCAGTAATCCAAGACATCTTAGAGTGTTGAATCATTAGATTCATATTTTGATGTATGATACACACGCGCACATTATGAACTCCTTGGGATAATTTTATACATTCTTGTGGTCGAAGGGACGTGAATTTAGTAAATCCTATTTTCACAACGGGAAACTTATTTTTAAACTCCTATAAGCTTTATTTAATGTACATAGCAATAAGCGCTTTTGTGGATTTATGCTGAAATTGCTCATATTTTCTTTATTGTATATATTGTACATATATAACTTTTATAATATTTTAAAAAGATCATTTAGTAATAAAATATTTGATATTTAATATAAAAAAAAATCTCAAACGCCATTTTTATAATTTTCCTTCAGAACAAAAAAAAATGATTCCCGACAGTCATATGCACAACGAATTTTATCTTTAAAACAAAAAATATCAGTAGTACTAAACTTTCACAAGTTGTTGAATATAAAATATGCTTCAATTTAGTTAAAAAAAAAAAAGGTGTAGCACCATCTTTTCTTCAATTACACCGTTTTTTTGTTACACCGTTAAAATTATTTCAAAAAATTGACAGTGTATATTTTTAAAAACTTCTAATACCTATTCAACGACATATCATTTATGAAAATCGATTGAGTAGTTTTTCTACAATCGCTCGTCAAAATGCACTCACATCACAAAATAGCAAAAAATGACGGGGCTCCCTGTGAAGACCCCTGTTCGAAAAAAAAAATTCTAAGAGAACTTGTATTTTTTATTTATGAAATAGTATCTATAAAAAAAAAATAATCAAAATTAAAAGGGGTCAAGTCAAAATTTCCCAAAAATTTGCTGAGCTTGACGAACGAAAACGACAGATGTATTTAAAACATTAATTGATTTATCATTTCCGGTTAAAATTGAACAGAAGAAATATACGGAGATTTATGAAATAATAAATAATCATTATAGTAAACCAGTTGTGATATATAGAGAAAGAATTGCCTTTTACAAACTAAATCAAATAAAGGGGGAATTGTAAAGTTTAACAATGATCTTCTAAAGATATTAAGACACAAATTTGTATGTGGTTTGAGGGACATAGGAATATTAGAACGCATAATGGAAGACGAAACATTAACTTTTGAAGAGGTAGTAAATATTGCAATAAAGAAAGAATCTATGAAGGTAATTAATCGAAATACAAATATTAATTATATGAAAACAAAAAGGGAAGAAAATAATTATGATCAAAAGGAAAGGAATGCTATGAGTTACAAAAAAAATGTTGGCGAAAATTTTAAAAAATGAAAATTGAACTAAAAGAGAAATGTATTACAGTATATGTGGAAAAAAATAACCATTTGAAGAATAAATGATATTTTAAAAATGCAACATGTGATATGTGTAAAAAGCCTGGGCATATATCGTATATGTTTGTAAAATAAAATAAAAAAGGTTTCGTAATTATATTGATCCAGAAAAGAAAGAAATTGAAAATGTATTAGAAGAGGTACCATTTTTTAGCATCAATGATGGACGAATGGATCCAATTAAAATTGAAGCTATAGTTAATGGACATTATTTAAATATGGCAATTGATACCGGCTCATCTATCAACGCAATTTCTGATAGAACATACGATCAATTTTTTTTATAGAAGAATGGAAAATAGCAAAATAAGATTTAGAGGTTATTCATGAACAAATTTTATTCCAATGGGAAAATTAAATAGTAGTATTGTATTCAAAAATATAAAAAAAGAAATTGAAATTCATATAGTCAAGAATGGAGGACCACTAATTTTAGGATGAAATTTTTTAAAATTATATGATACTCGTTTTGAAGAATTGAATAAGATTACATTAGAAAATATTTTAAAAACAATTAGTGCTTTGTTTCATGTGATTAAAACAGGATTGTACAAGTTTGAAAAAATAAAATTCAGCGTTCATTTAGATGCGAAACTAGTGTTTTTAAATCCACGCATTGTGCCGTCTGCAATTAAATAACAAGTAGAGAAGGAAATTGATAGACTGGAAAGAAATAACATAATTACGAAAATGGATACAAGTCGATGGGGAACACCTTTAGTACCAATAATAAAAGAAGATGGATCGATTAGATTATGGGGAGATTATTAAAGTACTGTTAATAAACATATTATAGTGCCTGATAATTATCCACTTTCGCGTATTGAAGAAATTTTTAGTAAATTAAGAGGGGGGATTAAGTTTTCGAAAATAGACTTAGTTGAAGCTTATCCACAATTAGAGTTAGATGAAGAAAGTAAATTATTGTGTTCTTGGAGTAAAACAAAAGGAATTTATAAATTGAATAGATTTCCATATGGGATAACACCATAATCAAGTATATTTCAAAGAACAGTGGAAAAGATATTACAAGGTATAGATGGTGAGACCGTATTTATTGATGATGTTACAGTAAGAGGTAAAAACGAGGAAGAACATTTATCAAATCTAATGGAAGTGTTTAGAAGATTTATTGAAGCTGGTCTTAAGATAAAAAATCAAAATTTGATTTTTTTAAAGATAAGATTAAACATTTAGATCATATCATAATCAGAGACGGCTTAAGAAATATTCATGAGAAAGTAGAAGCAATAATGTATGAAAAGGTACCAGAAAATGTAAAAGAGGCTAGGGCATTGATGGGATTTATAAATTATTATGGTAAATATATTCCGAAGTTAGCAGAAATTATGTCACCAATTTATAATTTTACAAAAAATGTACGGTTTTTCAATTATTATTCCGATTGTGATGGTGCATTCAAACAAGAGAAAGAATTGATAATTGAAGATGTGTGTCTTACACATTTTGATCAGAAATTACCAATAATTATAGAATGTGATGCTAGTTAAAATGGTATAGCAGCAGCATTATTTCATAGATTTGAAAATAATGTTGAAAAACCGATTGGTTTCGCTTCATGTATATTAACAAAAGCGGAGCAAAATTATAGTACAACAGATAAAGATGCATTAGCTATTTATTTTGGAGTAAAGAAATTTTATGAATATTTATACGGACAAAAATTTATTTTAAGAACAGATCATAAACCACTTACTGCAATATTTGGTAATACTGCTGGTTGCCCTGTAGTTGCCGCAAATCGTCTACAAAGATGGACTTTATTTTTGTCAACTTTCAACTATACAATTGAGTATAAGAAATTTACAACAAATTATGTGGCTGATTTTCTGTCAAGGCTACTAGTCGATTTATCAAGTAAAATTGAAAAAACTTATATAAATTATATAAACGAAAATGAGGAAATGCCAGTAAAAATTGAAACGGAAAAGGCTCACGTATTAACCAAAATAGCATATTATGTAAATAATGGTTGGCCAAGAAAATGTATTGGAGATAAGCTCCCATTTTCAAATAGAAGAGCACATATTGAAAATGATAATGGGATATTAATGTGGGGACATATAGTACCATCGTCATTAAAAAGAAAAATGTTAGAGGAAATTCATTCGTCACATATGGGAATAGTTAAATCAAAAGCGATAGCTCGAGTTTATATGTGGTAGCTAGAGATAAATCAAAATATTTAAGATATGATGAATTGTGGTATGAATAGACCAGATCCTGTAAAAGATTGCATTTCATGGCCCAAAACAAATAAAGTTTGGGAACGGATACATATGGCTTTTCTGGGTCCGCTAAAAAATTGATTCTTACTCTAAATGAGTAGATATATTTAATATGAAAAACATGATCACTTCAGAAACAATTAATCAATTATATGAAACGTTTGCTAGATATGGATTGCCTGAAACTTTGGTGACAGATAATGATTCTGTATCCACATCAAAAGAATTTAAATTATTTATATTAAAATATGGAATCAAACATATAACATCGCCACCAGGACATCCACAATCAAATGGATTGGTTGAAAATGCAGTAAAGAATTTTAAGTTGGGGATTTAAAAAGTATTTTGAATTCGGCATGTTCTGATGACGAAATGAATCGAACAATGGCAAGATATTTTGAACCTTTTTTTATCATTTTTATCCAGATGACAACCTTGACGTTTCAGGTTCCTCAAAAATCAGCTGTTTTAGAAATTTACTAAACTTTGCTGTCGTTGATCTAGCTGAAAATGGCCAAACTCATATTTGAAAACTTTTGCTCACGTATATACAATATAAATCTTTCCAAAATTTTCTAAAAAAATAGTTCAAGTTTAAAGGTTGAGACCCTAGGGCTGTTGAAATGAAAACAAACGCAAAAGCAGGCAATGCTTTCATCATGTTTAAGTTTATGTTATTTAAATTCATCTTAACTTTTAAGCATACTTTTAAACTATAGCCTCAAAAAATTTCAGCTTTCTAACCAAAAAAGTTCCATTTTTATAAGCATTATAATGCACCTCTTGCAAGAAAAATATCAAGCCATTTAATACCATAGAAAAATTATCAAAATCTCTTTTGTTTTTATTTGTTTTTTACTTAGTAACCGTTTGAAAAAAGATTAAATAAGAACAAAAAATACAACAACAAAGATGATTTTGAAATAAAATTGTTTGATAATGTTTGATTATAAATTATGTGTGATGGTATAATTGTAGTTGTGACGTAGTTCATTTGATCTTTGGTGGATTTAATTTGTTATTAAAAGTAGTTTAAACCAACTTAAATAAAACTGTTCCGAAATTGTATTGATGAAGCTAGCTCGGATAGTGTATTTAATTTGGTTCGATAATTTTTTGAATTGTTCTGTTTCTACTTAAATTTTTAATTTAAACTAATCTGACCTATCTAATTTTATTTGGACACAAAACTGTCTGACCCCGAAATCTACCTATTTCTAGCGGATATACCTGCCGCTGGGATTTTTTCGTTTGTGTTTGTGAATTTAGAAATGGACTCCAGTGTCAATCGTTTTTCCCAATGATTTTCTTTAGGTAGTATTTTAGTGTCATCATAATTGAACGTGTGTCCTGTTTGTTTGCTGTAGTGGAAGGCAGCAGTGTTGTTGTCTTTTATTTTGTTTGTTGTGACATCATTGATATGTTGTTTTAACCGACTACCTAGTTTTTGTCCCGTTTGGCCAATGTGAAACGTAGGACTTTTCACGTTTGGAATAGATGCCTAAGGCATCTATATATCCAAGGAATTGTTTAAATTTTAACTATAAAATGATACACGGTCCAATACATGAGGATCAATACACAGGAATGATCTCTATTAACACTCTAATTTTTACTCAAACTTTTAGCTATCAAAAATTGTAAGATTCTAATACAAAAAGGAACTGAAATACCAAAATTATATAAATCAAGATAAAAATAACTCTTACATTAAGTGTGGTTGGTGGTGATATTTGTCTTCCTTTCCTGGGTTTTCTTTTTGTTTATTGCCATACTGATGACAATATTTGCTTTTTTGCGAGCTTGTAAATGATTTAATCCAATGAGGTGGTAACTGATTTAATCCAGTAATGTTGGAGTTGATGCATAACTCATTAACAATCAAGTACACAAAAATGATGGTTTCCCAGATTCAATTACCGTTTGGTAGACGTATGTTTCACAATTATGGAAACACAATAATAACCAATTATTTCATATTTAAATTAACAATTAGTCATCTTCACCAATTTGTACCGACGCAATTACATTAACAAATGTGGTCTTTCCTAAATTTTGAAGACTAACTAATATCATTTCCGTTTTTTTTTCAAAACAACTCTTGATTCAATCCAAAATTGCATCCAAAATCACACATAATACTTTGAATGTAACTAATTAATTGCACACTTGGATAAACATTTCTGTTAAATATATAATAAAAAAAAATAGTTGAGTTCATGATAAATTTAATAATATAAACAATGTTTTATTTTGATTTCACATTTACATAACCCAATTTTAATTTTTGAATACAAGTGGCACAAGTTATTTATCTGATTAAATTTTACATTCTTTTATTTTCGAGTTCTAAACGCAAATCTTTTCAAAATTTTATTTATCTATATTTAAACTACTTTTTACAAATATATAAAAAGACCAACACAACACATACAATTTTTCTTTTGTTTCTTTTTATTATTTTTCTAGATAGCAGAAGAAACATTGTTTTAATTCGATTTTTAAATTGCAACTTGACGAATACCAAAAATATTTTTAATATTTATAATATTTAAAACAAAGTAAAAAAGAGAGTGATTGTTTGTTGATTGAATGAAATCTCCCGTTTTGTTTTATTTAGCAAAGAGATAAAATAAAACACTTAAAATTCGAAATATTTTAGAGAGAATTCAAACATATAAAAAACTACTATGCCTTTGATGTTTTTTTGTTTGGTGGTTGAACAGGAATTTAGTTTCTACTATTAGTTTGTTGTTCTAGAGTTGGTGTAGATTTTCTTATAAAATGCTACCTGTTGAATATCACGTAATTTGGCGGGCATAACAAATGTAGACACCTGGACAGTTGTTGCAGTTAATTGCATAAACCACACCATGTTGTTCCATGGTGTCGACTTTGTCATAGGGTTTTCTTATTATTTTTCCTACAGTTGCATATGGCTTAAAAGCTACTTTCATATTGTTGTCATTAGATGAAAATAAATGGCTGAGTTTTTCAGATAGGTCTTTTGTATATTTTTTTTTTTTTTTTAATAAAATGTGATGTGTAGTAGGCATTATAATATGTGTCACAACAACACATAAAAACCTTTTAAGACCAAAGTCTCACAACAACATGCGTTCTAAGGATGTTAATGGACGCAAATCGGTTTTTTTTTGTTTTTTTAATATTTTTTGTTAAATAATGGACAACTAAACTATAAATCCTATCACATATAAAATATGACATAGGCCAATATTTCGTGATAGGATAGGGAAAATAAAAAACTAAAATAAGAGATAAAAAGCAAATTTGTTTTAAAAATTTTCAGGAACAAAACTAAAATTGGTTTGCCAATAGTCCAGCTAATGGCATAATCCTTGATTATGGGACGCAGTATATTTTTCAATGATTAAAGCTCAGATATATAGTTATATGAAAGCTCGTTTCTTCGAGCAAGCTACAGCGTTCCAGCATCAAGGAATATTCATTAGCTAAGATTGAGAGTGCTACCGTTGACTGCATACAGTTCATCGGCCAGCACCCCTAAGATATCACCTTGGCTAGTGATATCTCACTACTATTGCCAGTGGTATGTGATATCTCACGTTAACTCATGTGCCAATAACAGGGACTGGAGTACGCGGGGTTGTCACACCCGTGGATCAAAAAATAGAAATAAATTAACAAATTAATAAAAACTGATCCCTCCATGCGTATACCATTCCCTTGTAATTAATTTGTGTGGTGTGATCTTTAGTGTTGTTTTTGTCCTGTTTATGGTATTGTTTTAATAACGGGTTTATTAATTTCTTGGGGTAGCCATTCATTGCTAGGATATTGTGTATTTTTTCTATGGTTACGTGCTTGTGGTTTTCTGATGTGATTGTTAACATTCTGGATATTAACCCATAAGCCATACCATTTTTGTTGTGTCGTGGGTGTTCAGACTGGTAATTTATTAATCTGTTTTTCGGTATAGGTTTTCGGTAATAGTTTGTTCTTATTTTGTTGTTGCTATTTTTGTGTATTATCATATCCAGATATGGAATCTGATTATTGTTTTCTATTTCGTATGTGAATTGGATTGATGTATTTACGATGTTTAGTATCCTGTAAAAATTCTCCATCTTCTCATTTGGTATTATGGTCAAAGTGAAATCTACGTATTTTACTAGAAGAGTGGGTGTAAAGTCAGCATTATATAATGCAGAATCTAATAGGTCTGTAATTACGAAATCAGCTAGTATACCGGATACAGAACCACCTGTTGTGAGTCCATCTTTCCATTTGTAATACCTGTTGTTGAATTTAACGTAGTTACTTTCCACCACGCAAAGAGTTATCATTTTATTAAATGTGTTTTCTAATATTGGTGTTACTTTTTCTATTAGTGGCCATCTAAAAAAAGACTTCACGATTATAAACATTTTATACTCGTTAAAATGTGTAGTGTGTAGCATAGGGGTTTTACTATATTTAAAATTAATAACAATTTGAATTTTATATTATGTATTCTTTTGTAAGTTACTCGATTTATAAGAGATATGTTTTTGTCTTCTATTCAGATCGTTGTTCACTTTAACCATGAATAAAATAATGTTTGTATTGGAATAAAATGATTCTTTTAAATTAAATTAATACAAATACAAAAGATTGTACTAGTATTAGTTATTTCATTGTAAATCGTTTCGATTTACAACTGCCTCAAAAAGCCTCCATCAACACCGAATGTTGTTGTGAGACATAGGTCTTAAGAGGTATAAATAAGTTGTTGTAATACATACTGTAATTTTATTACACAACACTTTTCATTAAAAAAAATTTTTAAATAGAATTATTTACACTTAACGGAAAAAATAAAGCTAGTCGGAGTGTATACATATAAATTAAAAGTGTTGTTATAAGATTTACAATATCTGTCACAACAACACATATACTTTGTAAAACCTAGGTGGCACAACAACGTTCTGAAGAGTAGATGAACGGAAAAATATTGGATGGAATATTCAAATTTAATCTTAATACTTTACTATTTGATATTAATTTTATATTTCGGTTCGAAAAAGTGGTATATAGGCAACAAGGAATAGTTTGGGTGTTTGCTTCCTAAAAACCTCCCAACATTAAGCTAACACTATATGCATTATATCGCCTAGCGGCACTCCGGCGCAAATGATATTTTCAGGCAAATGATATTCTTAGATTAAGTATTTAGAACACAATTCGATTACGCTTAAGGATAACTTCCAGAGATTTGATTACGCTTAAGGATAACTTCCAAAGCGTGTAAAAATTTGTTAATAATTTTCCATGACAAACCTGGAATTATTTACAACGAAACCAATAAGAAGTTACGTTATAGAATTTGAGATGAACTCGGTTGTCACTTCGACGCAAAGAACACAACCATTCCCAACCTTCTTAAAATGACCACTAAAGAGTGAAGCAGAAAGGTATAAAAAAAATAGTAATAATCGCCCAGCAGAATATTACATAGCTTACAGTATATACTTATAATGTGTTGTGTGGAAAAACGGATTACTATTGTATTAGTTTTTACATGTTATATTGTTTAATAAAACAATTTGCAGCAATATACCACCACCCATACAACTAATGCAACCAAGACCATTGCTAAGAAAGACGGCTTCTATATAACACTCGAAAAGGTTATGAAAATAATCAAAATACGCGCCTTCATAATAGTACCGATATGCGAAATAATTTAACATTAAATAGCATGTTTAGCTTCTTCGCAACCTCAAACCGATAAAACACCAAATTAAGAAATTGAAATCTTGTAAACAGATAACAAACATTTTGTCGCATGTCACAGACCTTTTAACAATTTGGTTTAATAGAAATAAATAAAACTTTATAACGGTAAGGTTATTTGTCTATAAATTTAATTTCATAAACATACAACATATTTGAAAAGCAATTTATTGCTAGGAAATAAATTATGGAAATACAATTAAAGAAAACAACAATATTTGCAAAATCACGTGTCAGATAGTTCAAGGTCAATTATATAATTAAAAGTAATTATAAACATATGAAAAACGAAACGACACGTTTTATTTTGCTTACTAAAACGAAACTATCATTTAAAAAAAAAATATGTTTTATTTTCTACAAATTGACTGCTACCTATGCTAATGGCTCAAATTCTGTTACAAATACAGTTGGATTAAACCAAAACAATTGTATGATCAAAAATGCAGATTTAAGTATTTTATATCTGAATGTGCAAAATATTGTAAATAAGTTATAAGATATTGAAGCATTACTTAATAATGTATGTACAGTGCAACGTCCATATATTAATTGCCACAGAAATGTGGATTACGGAAAACGAGAATAAGCTTTTCAGTTTATATGGTTTCATTCAATAGTTGCTTTTCGAATAGACAAGGCGGATATGGTGGTGTGGCGATATTTACTAGAACAAAAGTCAGGGTTGTTCAAATTATCAAAGAGGATGAAAATTTTTATCAGGGGCCCTATTCCCGAACACATATTTGTCAATCGACAATATTGTCAATTTTACCAAAATGCTTAACAACTTTGTTCAAAAATGGTATTCTGTAACTCATATTTGTGTCAAACAAATTATAACAAATTTTTACAAAATTATAACAGATTTTTGGTACTAGATTCGTACTTTTGACAACTAACTTTTTTAATCTTAAAAGATGCAAAATAAAATAAAAATATATTTAATAAATAAATATGTTTTAGTGATATTTATATAAAAATATGATTATTTAATATTATTAAAGGCTTAATTTTGTGTTAAAAATTAATTTTTACGCCAATCGATGAAATTTGTATAAAAAAGTCAACACACAAAACATAAAGCAAAATTGTAATTTTGACAGTAACTATATTGTTCTTGTCAGATTCACAATATTGTGTTGAATTTTCACCAAATTGGTGTTACATAGAGTGACCATTCGTACTGATTTTATCAGTACAGTACTGATTTTCTAGCTTCTGTACTGATAGACATATGCGGTACTGATTTTTACTGATTTCTAAAATTATGTACTGAAAGTACTGATTTTTAAGAAAATTGTTGAATTTTTCTTTAAACTTCAATTTAAATATGAAAATAAAACAATACGTGTCATCGTTTGGTATAAACTTGTAATAAAAATTATTTGAAAAATAGTACATTTTGCTACAAGAGATGAAAACGCTACTTTTTCGTGAGTGAAAATTTATTCACGAGACGTGTTAGCGTCGAGTGGGGCAATTTCACGAACGTAAAATGTTTCTCGCGTAGGAAATACAATTTTTTCAATGATAACAATTGAAAAGTCTATTTCCATCACGCTTAATGACCTGTGAAAATGGGTTTTTTTACAACTATATAGTGTAAAAAGAATAACAAATTGCAGTTGCTATGGTTTCTCATATAATTTTACAAAGTTTTTTAAACAACGCAACCAACAAAAAATATAATATGAATTTTTAATGTTATGTTGTCGATTTTTAATTTTATAATTTATAGTAAATATCGATTAAAAAAATTCTATCATAGAAAAAATTGCATTTCCTACGCGTTTTTCGTTTGTAAACATGTCTCACTAGCCGCTAGCGCGTCTCGTGTACAACTGTTTACTCACGAAAAAACAATGTTTTCATCTCTTGTAGGAAAATATGCTATTTCAAGCAGGCTTGAAGCCATTTGCTATCATAGAAAAAATACTTTTATTTTTAAAAGGTGGAGTTACCCACAAAAAAAGATCAAAATTCTAACCCTGTGTTTCCCAAGCAATCGTTGCGGAAAGTTGTATTTCACAAAATTCTGGTGTTGGTCCCAACAAAATTTCCTTAAAATTAATTAAAAAAATTAAAACAGATTTGTCTTACTTCCTTCACACATTACCTTTCGGCTTAGAAGAGTCATAGGTAAGACAAAGGAGACTAAGGATGCTACATATTTTAACTCTTAAAATTTTGTACTGATTTTACTTAGAGAAAAAATGGTCACCCTAGTGTTACATAATACGAAATTCACAATATTGTGTGAATTTACAATATTGTGATGACATTTATGTGTTCGGGAATAGGGCCCCTGATTACTGGATTTAAATAAGTTAATGAAAACATTAATATCATAGCAATTTATCGATATCAAAAAAAGTCAGGCAAGTGCGAACATAATTCGCTCGCTGAGGGTTTCATGTATATAATATTTGAGAAAAAACAGTTTCTGTTAGTATAGTTTTACGTTTATTTGAAATTATAACTAGTAAAAAAAATTTTGGTATCGATTTAACAAAATCCCTACACCCATGAATTTAAAAAATTTTTTTTTGTAATATTGGTAGATAAGGGGGGGGGGACAAAAAAATATTTTTGAAAATAAATCGAAAACTGTGCTTTCAAAAATTAAAAAAAGAGTTCTTTTGCACTACAAAAAAATCACCTTTCAATTCACCCACATGCAATGATCAAAAATAATTTTTTTTCAAAATTTGTACTTCTACGAAAACGTCTCTTTTTGCGTGACTGAACGGTTTGTAGCTTGGTTTGCCTGCTATTATTCCAGCCTACAGATGGAATAATAGCAGGCAAACACAATAATAATATTATTTTACACTGGTAAAAATGCTATATATAAATACAATCTTGTTTATTTTTTACACAGTCAAATTTAGATATGTCGTTTTGTAAGTTTTTAGTAGATGAATTTGACAATATGAATAATGAAAATAGTTCATATATTTTCTCTAAAAACTTTTACAGATATTACAGATATTTTTTTTTACCGACAAGAACTCATCGTTTAAAGTATAAATTTATAAAATTGTAGTTAAAGTTTCAATTAAAAACAAATAAAAATAAATTTTTTAATAAAATTTATTTATTTATTTAATAAATTTTTTTTATTTTTTTTTTTTTGCGGAAAGAACTCAGAGAATATTTTAACGACTCTTCGTTGGTTCTTTTCGATTATTGAGCAAATACGACAGTAAAACGACAGATCTTTAGTTAACAAAATCTCAAACTTTATTTATCAACCAGTTACAGCAACTTCCAATTTTAATTGCAATAAATTCCAGGGTCTCCAATTTATGCACGATAAACTTCACCGCTTTTCCACAATTTGAATCAATAATATTCGGAATCGTAAAATCTGTATTTACTATTCCACTAAGTTCAAATTCTTTTACTATTAGTACCCAGGCTCAAGTACCACCGATTATTCCTTATACTTGCGAATATTTATAAACACTTTTAATTGCAAAATTAAAACTGACTATCTGATATTTTGTTCGCTTATTTATATTCAAAAACAAATAAGCAGAATCTTCTGGTACTCACTGTAGTTGTTTCTAGAAACAATAGGCCACTCCTCCTTTTAATTCATTAATGTAAAAATTTAATTTACATTAATTTATGCAACTTGTATTAGTTAAAGGGAGTTAACTTTTAATTCATCTTTGCCATAGTCTGAATGTAGAAAACATTTAGGCGGAACGTATTGGTTATTTATGATTAAATTAAATTAACCCATTCTGAACGAAGTTTATTAAAATATATTTTATATCTGACAGTTAATTACACCGGCACACAAAAAAAACAAAGTGGTCTGTACTTTGGGCGCCACCTATCTACGGGGATGTTTTTCGACCTGCGGAATACGAATTTCAAGTCAGTTTTAGCCGTCCCACCTCCAATTTCGAATTGCGGAAAACCGTGAAAAATAGCGAAAATTGGATATTTTGGTAAAAAAAAAATTTGGGGATCTAAGACAAGCTCAATTTTCATGTATTTTAATCTCGTGAATACAAAAAACGTATTAATTAAATAGAGCTTACAAGATTTTTTCTCGATAAGGACGATTTTGGAAAAGTGTTGAAAGTTCAACATACCTGTGTACCTACTCTTCAATGATTACAGGCAGGCCTACGACTCTCTGTAACAAGAGATTCTATGGTCTGCTCTTTCTCAAATGGATATCCCTGGTAAACTGGTATCACTATGCAAAATACCAGTTCAGAACTCTTAATGCTGTGTACAAGTATATAACGAAATATTAAAGTTTTTTTAGTTGATTCCGGTTTAAGACAAGGTGATGCTACCTCTTCTATACTCTTTAATTTTGCCTTGGAACATGTGTGCCGTTAAAAAAAACTACCGATTAACAACAATATGTTGTCAAACTCAGTAAACATTTGGTGGCTTACGCTGATGATGTTGTCATCCTCGGCCGATAAAATATTCTTTATTTTATATAATATAAATTAAAGATAAATTGGAACCTAGTACTTATGTTTTTTTTTTTGGCATTCATGCTCCATGTAGAAGCGTTGTCAAGCTAATAAACTTTGAATATTCACCACGGTCAGTCGTAACAGCGACATAATTACCATGGCAGCCGATTTTTTTAAGTTCGTTTATTACGTCCGTTTCCCATTGCAGTCGTAGTCTGTCTTGCGGTCGCCCACTCGTATGGGGTACTAACATCATCATTCCAGACTGTGAATTGGCTCGTAGAACCTGTCCAAAACAAGCGAACCTATTGAAAAGTAAATAACCTATTATATCAGGACCGTCAAGAAGGTCTATGATTTCCAAATTATATGGTGTTCTATACTCTCCATGATCTGTCTTAAGTGGACCAAAAATGTGGCGTAGGATCTTACGCTTAAATACAGATAAATGCGATTCGTCGTTTTGTGTAAGGATCCAAGTTTGTGACGTAGTTATTTAAAAGATTCAACTCCCTCAATTCGTTCATCGCCTCACATCAAATCGTTCTTCTCAGCCGCCCTTGAAACATTCATATGTTTGGTTTTATCGTAGTTAATTTGCGCCATAGAATCTCTTGTTCGAGAGAGTCGTAAGCCTGCCTATAATCAAAGAAGAGTAGGTACACAGGTATGTTGAACTTTCGACACTTTTCGATAATCGTTCTTATCGAGAGTGCATCGGTGGAACCACGGCCTTGCCGGAAACCACACTGATATTTTCCATACAGTTGTTCAGCAAAAGGATTGATTTTGCCTAGCAAAATATACGAAAAGAGTTTATATGCTGTACACAGGAAAGCAATTCTTACAGAGTTCTTAGACAGGTAGAGTTTCACCTCCATGTACAATCATTTCGGATGTAATATTGCCGATACCAAGTGCTTTATTGCGTTTTAGTTTTGACAGCGCCGTTTCGAATGTTTTGACAGCGCCGTTTTGACAGCGCCGTTTCGCCGACGCTAGCGCGTCTCGTGTACAACTGTTTACTCACGAAAAAACAATGTTTTCATCTCTTGTAGGAAAATATGCTATTTCAAGCAGGCTTGAAGCCATTTGCTATCATAGAAAAAATACTTTTATTTTTAAAAGGTGGAGTTACCCACAAAAAAAGATCAAAATTCTAACCCTGTGTTTCCCAAGCAATCGTTGCGGAAAGTTGTATTTCACAAAATTCTGGTGTTGGTCCCAACAAAATTTCCTTAAAATTAATTAAAAAAATTAAAACAGATTTGTCTTACTTCCTTCACACATTACCTTTCGGCTTAGAAGAGTCATAGGTAAGACAAAGGAGACTAAGGATGCTACATATTTTAACTCTTAAAATTTTGTACTGATTTTACTTAGAGAAAAAATGGTCACCCTAGTGTTACATAATACGAAATTCACAATATTGTGTGAATTTACAATATTGTGATGACATTTATGTGTTCGGGAATAGGGCCCCTGATTACTGGATTTAAATAAGTTAATGAAAACATTAATATCATAGCAATTTATCGATATCAAAAAAAGTCAGGCAAGTGCGAACATAATTCGCTCGCTGAGGGTTTCATGTATATAATATTTGAGAAAAAACAGTTTCTGTTAGTATAGTTTTACGTTTATTTGAAATTATAACTAGTAAAAAAAATTTTGGTATCGATTTAACAAAATCCCTACACCCATGAATTTAAAAAATTTTTTTTTGTAATATTGGTAGATAAGGGGGGGGGGACAAAAAAATATTTTTGAAAATAAATCGAAAACTGTGCTTTCAAAAATTAAAAAAAGAGTTCTTTTGCACTACAAAAAAATCACCTTTCAATTCACCCACATGCAATGATCAAAAATAATTTTTTTTCAAAATTTGTACTTCTACGAAAACGTCTCTTTTTGCGTGACTGAACGGTTTGTAGCTTGGTTTGCCTGCTATTATTCCAGCCTACAGATGGAATAATAGCAGGCAAACACAATAATAATATTATTTTACACTGGTAAAAATGCTATATATAAATACAATCTTGTTTATTTTTTACACAGTCAAATTTAGATATGTCGTTTTGTAAGTTTTTAGTAGATGAATTTGACAATATGAATAATGAAAATAGTTCATATATTTTCTCTAAAAACTTTTACAGATATTACAGATATTTTTTTTTACCGACAAGAACTCATCGTTTAAAGTATAAATTTATAAAATTGTAGTTAAAGTTTCAATTAAAAACAAATAAAAATAAATTTTTTAATAAAATTTATTTATTTATTTAATAAATTTTTTTTATTTTTTTTTTTTTGCGGAAAGAACTCAGAGAATATTTTAACGACTCTTCGTTGGTTCTTTTCGATTATTGAGCAAATACGACAGTAAAACGACAGATCTTTAGTTAACAAAATCTCAAACTTTATTTATCAACCAGTTACAGCAACTTCCAATTTTAATTGCAATAAATTCCAGGGTCTCCAATTTATGCACGATAAACTTCACCGCTTTTCCACAATTTGAATCAATAATATTCGGAATCGTAAAATCTGTATTTACTATTCCACTAAGTTCAAATTCTTTTACTATTAGTACCCAGGCTCAAGTACCACCGATTATTCCTTATACTTGCGAATATTTATAAACACTTTTAATTGCAAAATTAAAACTGACTATCTGATATTTTGTTCGCTTATTTATATTCAAAAACAAATAAGCAGAATCTTCTGGTACTCACTGTAGTTGTTTCTAGAAACAATAGGCCACTCCTCCTTTTAATTCATTAATGTAAAAATTTAATTTACATTAATTTATGCAACTTGTATTAGTTAAAGGGAGTTAACTTTTAATTCATCTTTGCCATAGTCTGAATGTAGAAAACATTTAGGCGGAACGTATTGGTTATTTATGATTAAATTAAATTAACCCATTCTGAACGAAGTTTATTAAAATATATTTTATATCTGACAGTTAATTACACCGGCACACAAAAAAAACAAAGTGGTCTGTACTTTGGGCGCCACCTATCTACGGGGATGTTTTTCGACCTGCGGAATACGAATTTCAAGTCAGTTTTAGCCGTCCCACCTCCAATTTCGAATTGCGGAAAACCGTGAAAAATAGCGAAAATTGGATATTTTGGTAAAAAAAAAATTTGGGGATCTAAGACAAGCTCAATTTTCATGTATTTTAATCTCGTGAATACAAAAAACGTATTAATTAAATAGAGCTTACAAGATTTTTTCTCGATAAGGACGATTTTGGAAAAGTGTTGAAAGTTCAACATACCTGTGTACCTACTCTTCAATGATTACAGGCAGGCCTACGACTCTCTGTAACAAGAGATTCTATGGTCTGCTCTTTCTCAAATGGATATCCCTGGTAAACTGGTATCACTATGCAAAATACCAGTTCAGAACTCTTAATGCTGTGTACAAGTATATAACGAAATATTAAAGTTTTTTTAGTTGATTCCGGTTTAAGACAAGGTGATGCTACCTCTTCTATACTCTTTAATTTTGCCTTGGAACATGTGTGCCGTTAAAAAAAACTACCGATTAACAACAATATGTTGTCAAACTCAGTAAACATTTGGTGGCTTACGCTGATGATGTTGTCATCCTCGGCCGATAAAATATTCTTTATTTTATATAATATAAATTAAAGATAAATTGGAACCTAGTACTTATGTTTTTTTTTTTGGCATTCATGCTCCATGTAGAAGCGTTGTCAAGCTAATAAACTTTGAATATTCACCACGGTCAGTCGTAACAGCGACATAATTACCATGGCAGCCGATTTTTTTAAGTTCGTTTATTACGTCCGTTTCCCATTGCAGTCGTAGTCTGTCTTGCGGTCGCCCACTCGTATGGGGTACTAACATCATCATTCCAGACTGTGAATTGGCTCGTAGAACCTGTCCAAAACAAGCGAACCTATTGAAAAGTAAATAACCTATTATATCAGGACCGTCAAGAAGGTCTATGATTTCCAAATTATATGGTGTTCTATACTCTCCATGATCTGTCTTAAGTGGACCAAAAATGTGGCGTAGGATCTTACGCTTAAATACAGATAAATGCGATTCGTCGTTTTGTGTAAGGATCCAAGTTTGTGACGTAGTTATTTAAAAGATTCAACTCCCTCAATTCGTTCATCGCCTCACATCAAATCGTTCTTCTCAGCCGCCCTTGAAACATTCATATGTTTGGTTTTATCGTAGTTAATTTGCGCCATAGAATCTCTTGTTCGAGAGAGTCGTAAGCCTGCCTATAATCAAAGAAGAGTAGGTACACAGGTATGTTGAACTTTCGACACTTTTCGATAATCGTTCTTATCGAGAGTGCATCGGTGGAACCACGGCCTTGCCGGAAACCACACTGATATTTTCCATACAGTTGTTCAGCAAAAGGATTGATTTTGCCTAGCAAAATATACGAAAAGAGTTTATATGCTGTACACAGGAAAGCAATTCTTACAGAGTTCTTAGACAGGTAGAGTTTCACCTCCATGTACAATCATTTCGGATGTAATATTGCCGATACCAAGTGCTTTATTGCGTTTTAGTTTTGACAGCGCCGTTTCGAATTCCTTTTTGGTTGATTCGTCCACATGTATCTTTGACGCACGAATAAGCTTTGCTCGTCCCTCGACTTGTTGCTGGTCACTTAAGTTGAGAAGACTCTCAATATAAGCGACTTAAGTATCAAAAATATTTGTAAGGTCTACGTGAAGCTCCACATCTTCGTTTTGAATAGCAGTCAATCTAGTTTGAGGGCCCTTCTTTAAGGATTTAACCTGTTGAAATAAAATACGCGAGTATTGTTCCTTATTGAAGCTTTCAATCTCCTCACACTTTTTCTTCCACATTCTCTCTTCGTTCGTCTACATAGTCTTGTAACGGCTTGTCTTGCCAGTTTATAGTTCTCCTTTGTGGACCTGGTGTTGCGTCCTTGTAGACATTTCAGATGGCAATCTCTTTTGTATTGAATAGCGTCAGGATATGCTTGATCCATCCATAGTTTCTGGGAGTGGTATTGTGGTCGTCTAGATATTCCATTAGTGGCTTTTAAAACAGTATCTTTGTGTAAATACCATGACTTTTCACCATCTCCATTAATGTTTTCTGATTTCTCCAATATTTCGGCAATATGGTTTTGATATCTCTCTTCAGTTTGAGAATTCTTTAGTGCTGAGATGTTAAAACGCTTTCGTTGATTGAATTTTGGAATGCCTGGATTAGGAAAGTGGAACAATATCTCAGCACAAACAAGTGGCCCTTTCCAATGTATGCACCTCTAAGGCACATCGAAAACGCTAAAAAAGAAAGGGATACGTGATTTGATTTCGAGTGTCTCCATTCGGTGAGACCTCAGTCTGCTTATGAATGGATCGATGCGATAAGAAAGTACTGGCAGTTCTCAGATTATTTGATAATGCAAACTCAGCCATTCTCTCACTATTATCATTTGAATTCAAGTGTAGGCTGTTGGGGCCCACCACACTTCCATAAGAGATTCTTCCATAAGAGACGGCTTATCGTATGAATGCACCAACATGAAATCCAGTACCAAATTCTCTTCGAGAAGAAATACCACTACATTATAAAGTGACTATCCAGATCTTGTTTTTCGATTATTGTGTAATTGAGGCCCTGATACGGAGCCACGTATGTAATTGATTCACTTCGTGAATCGGATTGGACTTTTATCACTTTGTTTCTGTTCAATATACTGTTAAAACTATACAAATCACAAGCACATCTGATATTCCATCGTTTTTATAGTAGGAAAAAAATAAAAGTTAAAGCAAAGGAGATCACTCCCGCCATCCGGATTGTCCCCACACGGATCTTAAATTTTGGAAATCTCTTATTATTCTTCAATTAGCCTATCATTCTAAAAACTAAGTTGAACCACATAAAAAACTAAATTTCAATACTAATATAAAATAAAGAAAAATACCTTAAATTACAACTGTTGATTGGTGATTCACTTCCAGCGTTGTTTTTAATTTTCAAAGTTTAATTTTTAAAAACTCAGCAGCATGAAATAGATCCTTTCGAGCGAGGTTTCTGGCACATAAAACTATTATTCGTATTTTTTGTGCCCCATTGCGGCGTGAATATTCCAATTTGTTCGTAATTCAAATAAAAATTATAAGTTGCTTTACGAACCAACATTTATTATATTAAAATTTCTGGTTTATATAAATTTATAACATGGAGTATGAAAAATTGGATGAAATTTGTAGCTAAAATCCACTGCGTATGAAACTTAATTTGATACGTTTAAAATATATACAGTAACTTTAAATACATTTTGATATTACATTAATTGATATGTTACGAGTTATTTTATGTATATCTTGAAATTAACTCTTTCATTTTTTTTTTTTTTAATTAAAATTCTATTGATATCAATATCGCACAATTATGATCCACTGCATAATGTTAACAATTAAAAAAACTATATCAAAAAAAAACTGTATTGTTTTTTTCCTTTAATCCAAATCAGAATTGAATTACATTAAAATGTTTTCTGATTTAAAGTTAAAAACTGAATGACTCTCAAAAATGTGATTTTTGATTTTTTTCATCTCATGATGTCAAAACAAATCGGGTAATATTGAAAATTCAGCAAAGATTAATAACGACAACGACATCTGTTCGCTAGAATTGGAAATAAAATTGAGTACGTTCGTTTGCTTTTTATAGTATATTCAAAATTTAACTAGCAGTTAAGTTTTAGAAAATTTTAAAATTATTATTAATGTAAAAATGAACGGAAACTAATGAAATACATTTCTATTGAATTGAAAACAAAGAGGAATTTGGTTTTATTATTATTTTGCGATTATTGCGATCGTTACACCATGAATTCAAGGTAAAAATCAAGATTTCTACTCTTGAAATCACAAAAACGTCGCCATCCCCTCCATGACAGAAAACCACCGAACTACTTCCACTTATTAAACTGTATCTGGAATCGAGATACCCACAGTCACTGGCGTCAAGACCGATGACCGGTTCCAACACTCATGAAGTCCTTAAGAACTTCACTGAGTATTGAGACCGACCATCCATCCGAACGTCAGCAACATGGACACCCCGATACAACCAGTAAGTATGACCTGAAGATGTGAACCCCAGAGACGACAATCAGCCAGAGGAACAACCCTACCTAACGAAAAGACATCATTCCCTGATGTCTTTCGCGTGATGTACTCCAAGATTCTTACCGCTCATATCTATGCACTCATAAAGTACATTTCCAATCTTAGTCTTAATCATTGCAGGTAAGAACTTTGGAGCCAATTTTGCCGAGAATTTTTTGGTAGCGTCACTCAAATGATGTTGCCGTACAAACACACGTTGTTGTGGTTGAAAAGTCCGTAGTTTAGATCGCAGGTTGTACTGATGTTGCGATTTCTTAAAAGCTGCTTTTAAATTTTCCTGAACACGGTTCCTAAGCAGAGTCAAATGATCAGAGCGTTTTAATTCCTCACCAGCATCTTCACCAAGCTGGTGTAGTGATCTCAACAAATGGTAAGTATTTCCATCCGAGATTGGATGTTGACCAAATAATAAATAGTACGGTGAGTACTTGGTAGCAGAATGTACTGCAGCCCGCAGTGCATATGCGATTTCACCAATTTGTGAGTCCCACTTGGTATGTTGACCTTTAATGAACGCTCGAATTGCTGCTAGAACTAACCTATTGACCCGCTCTGACGCGTTACTTTGAGGACCATAGACACCGGTCCTAATGTGTTTAATGCCGAAATCTGACAAAAGACTTTGAAAGTTCCTACTAGTGAACTGTTTGCCATTGTCACTGTGTAGAAACTCTGGTACCCCATATGTAAGAAACACTTCATTCCTTAGAAAAGCATTCACCTTCGGTGAAGTTGCGTTTCTAAGTGGTTTCAGTAGTACAAACTTCGTAGCATGATCCAGAACTATCAATAACACCGTATTCCCAAGTGTAGAACGAGGATACGGTCCCAAAAAATCTATATAGACTCTCTGCCATGGACGTGCTGTTTCGAATTGATATTGCATCGGAGGACGCAATATCTGATTCGTGGCTTTTGTTTGTTTACATGTGTCGCAGGACACAACATAGTTGTGTACCTGTGACGCCATGCCCGGCCAATAATAAAGACGTCGAAGTAATTCTAAAGTCTTTTTAACACCTCCATGAGCAGCAGTACTATCATCATGATGTTTCTGAATCATGTTTGAAGTCATCGGTTTTGGTACCCAGAGTTTCCACACAGGAACATCGTTGGGTATTGCATCAGGTCTTGGCTCAATACGTATGTATAGCTTATCATCCACGACTTTAACAGATGGAAAGTCCTTGGGTGATGATTGAACTTTAGCTATCATATCCGTATATTCCTTGTGCCGATAACCTTCATTGTCGATTTTGATGTCGTTAATGTGATGTGTTAATGCTTCCGTCAATTCCTCGTGTGTATCGTCATAAAGACGAGATAGAGCATCAGGGACTATATTTTGGGTACCTTTTTGGTGGACAATGGTAAAATCCATATGTTGGAGTTTTAGGCTCCACCTAGCCAGACGACCACTCAAGTCTTTCTGTGACATAAGCCACTTCAGACTTGAGTGATCAGTCACAATAGTAAATCGGTGACCTTCAACATAGCCCCTGAATTTCTTCACACTCAGAATTGCCGCAAGACATTCGAGCTCAGAGACAGAATAGTTTCGTTGAGCTTTATTGAGTTTTTTCGACATGAAGGCTATCAGACACTCTTGTCCGTCTTCGTCGATCTGATACAGTACACTACCTATCCCTGTCAGACTCGCATCGCATCTAATAAAGAACTCTTTATTATAGTCAGGGTTTACTAATACCGGTGCTGTAGTCAGCAATCGTTTTAAATTTTCGAAAGCAGCTTGCGCTTCCAATGTCCATTTCAATTTTCCCGAGCTCTTCTTCAATAAATCTGTAATTGGTGATACCACGCTTGCATAGTTTGGTATGAAACGTTGGTACCAACCAGCCATTCCTAGTAAACGTCGTATTTGTTTTACTGTAGATGGAGCTGGGTACTCTGCTACAGCTCTTACCTTGTCAGGGTCTGTTCGAAGACCATCTTCACCAACCAAAAATCCCAAGTATTTCACCTCTCTCAGAACAAATTTGCTTTTCTTGAGGTTTATTGTTAACCCAGCCGCTCTTAACAATGAAGAGACTTTGGACAGCAATTCCATATGTTCCTGGAACGTGGAAGAGACTACCAATAGATCATCTAAATAAACAAAGACATTTTCGTGATATTGATGTGGTATCACTTTGTGCATTAGCCGACACATTGTCTGGGGAGCATTGCACAATCCAAAGGGCATAACCCGGAATTGATACAATGGACGACCAGGCACTGTGAAGGCTGTCTTGTCTCTAGATGCTTCTGCCAGAGGAATCTGCCAGAAAGCATCTTTGAGATCAATACTTGAAATGTACTTTGTGCTATTTAGACGACCTAGTAAGCCATCAATCAAGGGAAGTGGGTAAGCGTCCTTTTTAGTTAGTGAATTGACACGACGGCTATCAATACATAATCTGTTTTTACCAGATTCTTTTTGTACCAAAACCACTGGCGAGCACCAAGAACTGTTACTCTCTTCGATCACGCCCATTTGAAGCATTCGGTCGAGTTCGGCATAAACCTTTAGTTGAACAGCCGGCGATGTGGGATAGTGCCTCTGTTTAACAGGTGCACTATCACCAACATCGATGACATGTTCAACCAAAGAAGTCTTTCCGAGCCCAGACACTTCAAATGACGGGAAAGAATCCTTGATCATATCCAGTTCATGTTGCTGATCAGTGGTGAGGTTATGTATATTTAAAGTTATTGGCTCTGTACGAGTCAGTTCACTAACAAAAGAAGGAACAATACCGAATTTCTCCCAGAAATCTATGCCCAGGTAGAGCTCTTCTCGTAAACCAGGGACAATATGAAACCGCATTGGTTTAGTGGAGCCATTCACGGTTATTGGAATTTCTATGTAACCCAAAATTTTATTTGCAGTACCATCTGCCGTACGAATACACGAAGTGTCTTTACGGTAAGTTGTACCTGATGATTCCAATAATTCCAAGGAATTTCTTCCAAGTATTGTGATTGACGCTCCACTATCCAATAGTCCTGAAATATGTTTGTCCAAAATCCTTATTGTTAGTCGCGGCCGAGGATCCTTTGTTTCTGAAAGGATAGATGAAATACAAGCTTTACGAAATAATTTCCTCATCCTCCAATATCTGATATTACGTTCCAGACGTCTAAAATACGTTCGATGTAATGATGGGAAATTAAATGTATTCGATGATTTTATTTGGGTTTCGTTGGTGGTTGCCGATCGTCCTGCGTCGCTACATCTCTCGTCGCCTTCTTCGTGCTGTTGTTCGGGCTGTTTTGAATCCATCGTTTCAATATATCCATCTCGATCTAGTTCCACATCCACCTCATAATCATCCACCTGCTGTAGCTTGCTAATTCTTAAATTTGATGTTCTGGTCGGAACTGGTGTGGACCACAACCGTTCAAACTTCTGACATAAAGTCCGAAGTTCATCAATTGAATGTATTGTTGCAGCTAGAGTAGCGTTTTGGAGCTCCACACTCAGTCCCTCCCGAGCAATTTCTAGCATTTCACGGTCAGCAAATGGACGTGCTAAACGACGATTTAACGAACCAATCTCCACCAGATACTCGTACACGCTCTCCTTTGACTTTTGTTTGCGGTTCAGAAGAACTCGCAAGATCGCCTTATCATCAGTGAGCGTACCGAAGGTTTGTAGGAGTCCCTCCCTTAACACTGGATAGGTCACCACCTCATATTCATGAGTTAAATTCAGATAGTATCTGTCGGCAGCTCCCTTGAGATACCGTGGAACGATAGACCTAAGGTCGTCCCAATTCACACGGTCCCTCCTGGCAGCCGCCTCCACTCTGTGAACAAACTCATGAACATCAGGAGAGTGACCATCTCCTGTGAAGGTTGGAACCCAGTTTGAGTCATAACGACTCAAATTGTTCCCATGAACCCCTCGGTACTCCACTGGTGCTAACGCTGGAGCCGCGTCACGCCATACCTGAGGAGGTTGGTTGTATGGTGGTGGTGCTGTAAGTGGAGCTTGTGGATATAATGGTGGTGGTTGTACCTGTGGTACTGATGGATAATTTAATGATAATTGCGGTTGTACTAATGCTGGACTATTGTGTATGTGTTCAGCTTGGAGTGATGGACCCAATTGTGGTATTGCAAAGTCCTCTGCCCAATTGTTCCCCCTGAAGTTCACACCCCGAACCAGACATTCGATCTGTAGTTCGGTGGGTTCCAAACCATAGAACGGATGGTCAACGTCTAGTTGGTTTGACATTTTGATGGTAAAACCCGAAAAATTATGAACTCGCTGACAACAACACTAAAACCAATTCCCAACAACAAAAATGTAGCTAGTACGCTGTAAAAGTGAAAACAATGAAAAACGCAAAACGAAAAAAAACAACGAACGCCCCAAAAAAA